>JACVVK020000175.1:155000-172500 GCA_018292915.2 Batillaria attramentaria | reverse complement strand
GTGTAACCCTCCCCCCCCCCCCTTTTTTGTGAGGGGGGGGGGGAGGGCATCAGACAGAAGGCTTGGGGGGCTTACAAGAGAGGAGGCTTGTTGAAGTGAATCCAGATAACAACTGCAGTCATTCACAATTAGAGCTGAAGGACGAGTATGCTTGCACTCACAAATCTCCCCTTCCACACCTCGCTTTGTCTCTCTGAGTTTCTCAAGCCTCTACAGGCAACCAACTGAACCGTAAATTATGTCAGTTGCTAATCCCATGACCTTAAGTTGTCATTAGTTGCACTGTATTTTGGTGCTATTTACTACTACTGTACTAGTACTACCAATACAGTGCTGATACACAATACATACATAGAGATCTACATAATACTCCTCAGCGAGCCAGGATAGCCGAATGATACAGGCCAGCATTGAACAAGTTTTCAATGCTCAGGTCATGAGTTCCAATCCCGGCTGGGGCCAAATATTTGTGCTGGCCTTTTTCTCGTTGCCCCATCTTTGATAGCACCCATACATGGTGGAAAAGGACATTAAACCCCCAAACACCCCCCCCCCCCACCCCCATTCACACAATGTTCTTCAGAAACAGCTGTGAGTAACGTATGTGTGAGGTATCCTGTATGAGAATAAAACAGAATCCAAGAATGGAATCCAGCACTTAGAGTGCTGTCAGAAAATTAGTGTGAATTCCACAGGATTTGCCCGATTCAATTAACAAAAAGCTCCACGGATTGAAATTGCACAGAAGACAAAATCATGTAACATATGCACCACTATGTCTCTTTTTTGCAACGAGCGGATAAGAATCCAATCTCACTATCAATCACTTTGTCAGCTAAATTCCTCTCTCCCCCCATTATCAAAATGAAATTATCTCCAAGGTCGGCATATCACTTGCCACGTAAAGAGGATTCCCGTGTCTTCAGCTTCAGCATACACAGAAAAACCCGAACCTCCTGTTAATACAGTAACTCTATCTGGATAAAAGAGCTAAGCTCCAAGGCTTTGCTAGATGCTTAGGCCCTTCTTCCAGCTTATCACAGTAGCGTTATGGACCAGCACAAACGACATCGCATGTCATAACAACACGGGGTAATGCAAGAATGGGTGCGAGTGTTTCCAGTGCTACTCTGCTGCAAACAGTAGCAGCACCACGATAACAGTGTTTCCAAGCAGTAGGCCTGCGAAGATGGAGTGTTTCCTAGCAGTAGCACTGTTTCCATTTTCATATTTGCGTAACACCAAGTGTTTCCAATGGACTTTGGATTGCCATTGTGAAAGTGACGGAACAGCCATGTATCAACAAACTTTTATTAACGTTTTACTATGCTATAATAACAAATTTATGCATGATGCTCATATTTCAAACACCAGCAAACACACCTTACTACAATACAAACACGTACGCATGCGATCATCGTCAAAACTTTTGAAGCAGAGTGGCACCGCATACATTCGCGTCTAGTTTGACTACACTGGGTGAACAAGCGAGCTGCCACAAAGCCCATGACGACCCAACATAAAAGACCCGACCCCCCCCCCCCCCACACACACACACACACAAAGCCAACAAAAGGTAAATGCTACAAGTTCCAACTTTGTCTGAGCATGCACACGCTGCAAGCTGTCTGTTCACTGGTTCAAAGAACGGTATGCCCCCTGCCGTCAATGAAGCAGTTCCTCTGCTAGTATGCGCCGTTACAATAGCGGGCGCCTGGCACACTGCCCGCAGTGTTCAATCTGCATCTACCATTGCAATGTACATGAATACGCGCCTGTTCCCCTCATCAGGGTTCCAAAGAGCGCAAAGCCATTACACAGGAATCACATTTTGCCAGCGCCGCCTCCCTCCGGACTAATCTGGACTCTTAGTGCCATTATTCCCTCAGAGATACATGTGTGATGGAGTACTGTACATTGTTCTTCATAATCATAACAATAGAGGGGAAACTATCGATCTGTTCCGCTTACTTATGGAGGGTCTGTGGGCTGGACCAACATTGCATTCGGCCTACCCTATGCATTTAATGCTACTGAGGATATTTTTTTTTTAAACTACTTTATTGTCCCTTTCGGGATAACCATCAGTTAGTAAACTACTGGGGAAAACTCTCACCACAGAGAGAATCATCTTTTCCACTAAGACTGACTGACAGTGCCAAACACAGCAACCCCCCCCCCCCTTCCCCATGTATCTCGAAACACAATGAGAACAAACTTTCTTCATGGAGTATTTCTCCACTTTTTCAGTGGACACTGGACTGCACTGAATTGCCATCTGCGACAAGCTTGCACAGTGATATTTATCACCTACCTCTCTCCTCTTTACAGAATGTGTTGGTAAATTTTACACATGGCAGACTCCATAATACTCACTCATGATACTGTCTCATAATTTAAACATTGCCATACAGCATACAACAGCTGTTCAACTGTTTACAACTTATTTCCCAAGTTCTCTGTGAGCTGATCCATATCGGCATCCATGTACATGTACCACAGGACTGCAGCAAGTACATGTACTCTTCAGTGAGGTTTGCTGATCATCATATTTCTCATTAACTGAGTAAACATAATCAACAGATCAACACCTGTTTCCTCCCACGACCAAGCTGGCTTGGAAGTAAGGTTACACACGCACAGTCCATGGTGCGAAGTGAGTTACAATGATCCTGTTCTTAAAGAGAAGCCATCTAACGTTTATCTTTTGGGTCACACATTGTAGAATATATATATATATCTATATATAATTCTTAACATTAAAGAAATACAGATCTGTACTAAACACCGCATAAAAAAGAAAGAAAAAAAGATAATCACAATAAGTCTTCAAATGCACCACTTGCAAATAAATTTATGAAGTGATGCCCCAATTACACTGTAGAACAGTTTAACTGTTTTTATAACTTTGCGCCCTCTACAATATTGAAGAAATCAATTGCTAAACTTAAAGTTCCCTAACATACTTTTTGGTGGCCATCAGCACTATGCTATGTCTACAAGCCAACAGTATCAGGCCTTATGTGACCCACCACTGACCCAGACACAGGCCTTAGATTTCATACATTGTTTTAAATTTAATCAAAATGCGCTCCTTGATATTCTAATGATTTTAATCGTCATGCAATAAAAACAATGAAGCGTGAAGTGTGTCATCCCGATGCATTTCCCGTCAGGATGAACAATCTGATTCCAAAGTTCATTTAAAAAAACTCAACGGAAAATGCTGAGTCAAATGCAAACAATAACTTAGGCAGCCAGTCGATCAGTAGGCTGATCCACTTTTCTTGCAACTTGTATACAGACACATGCAGTGTCAGCGAGTTTCATCACGAGCCTCGGAAGGAGTGAACAAAAAAATTAAGCTTACTATAGATCATAAGGTGTCACCTTTCTACTCTGGCTGTGTGTGAACTGGGCCTGTTTCAGTGTTTGTCACCATTGCTGCTGATGATAAATCAAATGTGGCTGACAAGTCTGTCTGAATTGGTTTAAACAGATTTATTTGTTGTGTATTGTGAAGATCATATACACAAAGAAACAGTTCTGAACATTAACAAGATGAACTTATGATATTTTAATTATATGCTCAGTAAACATTCACTTATAGCAACCTTGCAATGGCAGATTCACAATTACGAGAGAGAGAGAGAGAGAATGAAACTTTA
This sequence comes from Batillaria attramentaria, assembly GCA_018292915.2. NCBI lineage: Eukaryota > Metazoa > Mollusca > Gastropoda > Batillariidae > Batillaria > Batillaria attramentaria. The sequence continues at coordinate 168,832 of JACVVK020000175.1, read as the reverse complement.
TTTTTCAACGGTACAAATTGTAGCACATCTGCCAGTTTATAATTTGCCGCTGCTAAACTATAAAAAGTAAAACAAAAGAAGAGACAAGAGACCCCCCCCCCCCCCCCTACTCCCCCCCCCCCCCCCAAAAAAAAAATGGAAAAGAAACCCTATTAGACTACATGTACGATAATATTTAATTCAGCGTGAGAATAACAGCCTGACATATAATAGTGTAAATGGCAAAATTACATGTCATGCTTTAATACACTCGACTACCTAAATAGAGCCTATAACTGCTCGCAAGTAAAATCCATACAAACAATAGAATACCCAGGTGTGTGGAGACATGAATCTTTCAACTACCCAACAAAACCTGTAACTGCTAGCAATTTACATCCACGATACATACGACAGAACACTCTGGGATCCAAGCATGAAAGTAAAAGTATACTTGAGATTGAGAAGGCTCTGCTTGAACGAGATAGACAGAGAGAGATAGAGACAGAGAGAGAGAGACAGCTCTACAGAGAGAGAGAGAGGTCTCAGCTGGTGAATATTCTTTTTTCAAGTCTCTAATTGAATAGTGTTCAGCAGGACTGTTCATAATCACAGCCCCCCCCCCCCCCCCTTCCCCCAACTACCACGCAGGACCCATCTCCGATAACGCATGTACAGCGGGAGGCGCTGAAATTCCAACCAACCAGCCAGCCATCAAACAAAACGAAGAATGAAAAGCACACACACAAAAAGTGTGAACTTCCCTGTGCTCCCTGCTTTGGAAGAACATGATTCAACGCTGACAGCATCCAGCAAAGGTAAATGAAAGTGAACAATGTCATTGTCTTGCTGGAAGGTAAAGGACAAAGTGTCACCCAACTGTGCATCTTTTGTTCCCTCGCTCCTCATTCTGTAAAATTCCTACAGGGTGACCTCCCTTCCCCGCTTGGTGTTACAGTTACACCCCCCTCTCTCTTTTGTGTGAGCTATGACAGTTATTCAGAGTCTTCTCCCCTGACCGTTAGAAGTGAAGACAGTTACACTTACAGGTCACCTTCAGACAGTGTAACGCACTTTAGTTCCTAACACATAACAGGCATGCCTAACCTGCAATTAACATTTCCGCAACAGAGCACAACTTACAATACACTTTTCAGGAACACACCAAAAATACATCAACCAAGCGTCAGACACAAAATTTGATCACTGTGTTGGGCCACCTGCATAAAATTACACGCTGTGGTTAAGACATTATTTAAACAATGATGTACAAGTTTGTAGCTTGTAAATGTATACATGTGTATGTGTACATGTATACATGTATGCTCAGCACATGTATGCATACTGATGTTATGCTAGGATTACAGATGTCAGCAGCAGGACACAAGGGGTTAACCACTAACTTATTCTATATAATTATACCAGTCAAGTTGATACCTCCCATAATGAGACCCTATGGACGTTCATTTCCCTTTTGCCAACCAACCCGAGACAGACAGGCGATGTGACACACACACACACACACACACATGGTAAGTGAAAAAATGTTTGGCAAATTATCATACTAATTACAGTCACACAGTGGTTACCGCAAACACACACCAAAACCTGCCAACCCGCACGATTCGTTTGACCCTCACTCCTGAAACCCTAGTTAACTTTTTTCTCCACTAAATTTATAAATTTATACTTCATTATCCCCCCCCCCCCCCCAACACTGTAACAGATGTGCCATTCATTTAGACTCAGCCACCCATCAACAACATCCTCACACTATGTAGGACACTTTGCGGAAAAGGGAAACAATCACATTCCTGTGCAAGTCAGATCCATCTTGTTGACGACAACAAAAATTATGTCTTGTTAACCCAGCAGGAGGCATAACCCACACCAGTGATTAATGGAAATACACCAGGGACACAGCAGTACCTTTCCTCATGGACAAAGTTAGACTGCATTCTGCAAAAGTCAACTGGCTGACTTTTCTGATTCATGCATTTCGTATGGATTATGAGACCTGCTTCTTTTGGCACAAGGAAAGCATTAAATTTGCTGATGTAGGAAGGCACTAGAGATCAGAAGAGGTACACTACACTCACTTATTATAATAATAATAATGAATTGTACTTATACAGCACAAATTATTCTCACCACACACACACACACACACACACACACACACACACACACACACACACACACATGCAGTGCAGCTGTATCAAGAGGAAGAAAATGGGCTTAACTAAAAGTCAGCTGGAATTCGTCGACACATTTTCAAGTTGGACTTGAATTTGAAAGGATCTCTGTCCGTTAAGTCTCTCAGACCGGCTGGTTGTGCGTTCCACAGTGACAGGGCAATCTATAGTATCACCGATTTATAGCATACTTTTTTGTTTTTTAATAGCATACTTATATTTAAAGTGTAACTAACTTATACTGCTTGTAGTACATGTATGTACTGTAGCTGTACAGGAACAAGGAAGAACCAGATGACACACTGGGCCAGACCTTCTAACTAAGAAAGCGGGGACAAGCAGACTCTGTGCGATGTGTTTTTCAGAATACACACACACACACACACACACACACACACAAAGCAAGGGTGATGCTCTGAAATTTTGAAAAGACTGAAACCCAGGGCAGGGTGCAGGGGCGCTGGGCTATACACCCCAGCCAAACAAATTTTATCAAGTTTAAAAGAATTGGATGGTACTTCTCCTATCTGCCATCTATTGGCTACAGTTGTGTCTGACCCGTGTGTTGCTCAAGGCAACAACCCAAATTTCAGTCAGGGCAGGATTTTTTTTTTTTTTTTTTTACATGGATGTCACTCACCCAGACTGAAGAGTGTCACCCATGAAAAAGTATGCGTAAAAAGTGCAATCTTGTTTCGTCTGGATGAAAATGTACCCATGACCTCAGCCTAGATGCAAAATACTGCTCCCATTTTGATTCATGACCATTTCAAAACAGGAACCTAAGGAGTCAGCTGGGCCCAAAACAAAATTATAAACTCAAGAAGACAAGCGTCATTTTTCAGGAGCCATTTGCAGAGCTGCATAAATTTGCCCACCCCTGATTCTTATGTTGACTCAATCACACGAGTTTATGGAGGAAAACCACCATTCTGCTATCCATGAATCACAAAGCTAGAGCTACTAAGTTTCTCAGCAGACAGATCTGCATTTATAATCCTTATACAGTGCCTTTCAAAATGGCCCATACAAATTCACATTAATTCACTTATTGGAAGATCTATAACTGTTCATGACTATGCACATTTGCAGTGAAGTTACGATGCAACTTGCACCTGTGCCATCACAGGTATCGTTATCAGTAGTTTCTAACTGAATACAATCCCTTTATGGAACCTTGAACGGTTGAAGGGGGCACCATACTGCAGTATACCACCTGTGATTACTTCTCTCTGATTCAGAGACTGGCTGCCACCTGCGTCAATGAATAGCTGGTGGCGTACAAGAGTAAATCTTTCTTTTGGAGAGTGCGGTACTTTTAGCTGTACTGCAGTTTACCTTTTCCCTGCATTTTCTTCGCATCTGACTTAAAAATCCATCCCGAGGACTGGCAGTATGGTTTTGTGGGTGACATATCACACACAAACAGCGATTGTCAAATGCGCTCGCCCGCTCGCTTTCGCTACCAAATTTACCGTCGGGCGAGTGAAAGCTCCGATAGCGGTAGCCCGAATGGCGAGCAGGAATTCTGAGATGAATCAGAACCTAGCAGCCACTCCGGCTTCCAGAATTTTTTTCGGGCCACCAGTTTTGTTCAGGGCGGTAGCCCGAATGGCTACCATGGTCCTGACACATTTGACGATCGCTGCACAAACATCCGCCCCTAATGGCTGAACCTTTAAACCATAATTTATTCTTCCGTTTGCGTAGTCTACAGTCCAAATCACAATTATGGCGAGGCTGTTAATCAAGAAATCACTACCAGTCTATGTCTCTGGTTACACCCATCAGCTGGGACTGACGGTACTGTATCAGTCAATCACTAAATGCCATGAACTTGTTCTTGTATGGCTGCAGTCCACAGGCATCCCACGGATGTAGAAATATGCTTAAGCTTGACACATCCATTTCTGCTAGACAACGTACTCTTTTTTCAACACAGTGCTTACTGTGTACCCCCAACCGGTGGTTGCACGAAGCAACCACTTTCGTGACATTGGCTTGACATCAGGGTGACAACGTAGTGATGCACAAACCATCCGGACAGGCTGCAAATAAACGGTTTTGCAACAAAAATTGGAACAGAATTAAGCTTCAACAACCAAGCTGCTTTAGAGTAAATTCACCAAGACGTTTATTACCTGTGGCGATCTTCTTGTCCATCGAAGAGAAGGAGACAGTCTTCTTCCGCTGAGGCCGTCTGCTAGCCGCGTCCTTCTTCATAAGACTACTGCGGCGCGGTAAAACCGACCCCGGTAGATTATCACTCAGTCCATTTTGCTGTTCATCATCGTCGTCGTCATCGTCGTCTGCACGACATGCCGTGTCTCCATTAGCCTCTCCATTGAGAAAAACGTCTCCAGACAGATCGACAGCCTCATTTTCTTCGGGAATAGTCTCTTCCTTTTCCTCGTCCGCCATCTTTACATGCTCGTGGCTGATTCTATTTCTGGCAGGAGGGGTGAGAGACCTTCGGTGCGGAGAAAAGGTCCTTCACGCACACTTCTTCCAGCTGCGCGCTTGCTACACCAGCGACACAGAATCCGCGGACCGCAAGTGCAAACCCGTATTGTGTCAAAGCAACGATGTTCTTGTCATTCGGCTGCAGCAAAGTCTGCCCCACACATCAAAGCGGAACGACGGACTTTTGATTTCCTGGGGGTATGCCGGGATATGTTTACTACACAGTGTGGGGTCCGCGCGCTATGGCATCAGTCGCTCGCGGGATGGTTTGCTCTGAGAGAGTTGCTGGCGCACTCTACAGCACGCCCAGACACTGCGGATATGTCGAATTTCGAGATAAACGCCTACCTTGTATACCATGGGTGTCTGGACAGACAGCGCTGCTGGAGAAAGCAAACCTGTCAGCTGATCAGTCGGGCCTGCAGCTATTCACTGCTCCTCATCAAGCGATTTGTAAACGTTTAACGGAATTAATCGACTGATACGGACATGTTTTTTGTTGGTGTTTTTTTTTTTTTTTTTTCCCCCGGGAGCGCCCGGGGTGTGGGGGGTTGGGGGGGGGGGTATACTGGAAAGGGTCGGACAAATTGAAGCATGACAACTAAAAGTGCCGCGGCTGCTTCTGTCAAACATCAAGTTCACAGAGCTCTGAACCGACCCCGCCCGTTCCTCCCCCTTGCCCCCCCGGGCTCCGCCCGGCCGCTGGCCGCCCGGCCGGCATACAAGAATCTGGTACCCGTACCGTAGTCAACTTACCACGGCAGTCAGTACAGCAGTAACTGGCATAGATCAATAGCAGTAAGATGAACCAACAATGTTACTGATAGGTCAGATGTTACGGTAATGATCAATTGAACAAACGGGTGTTATAACCGTTGAATCAAATGCGGGCTATGTCTATGTCTAAGAACGAGGTGTGACTGACTGACGGAGCCGGGCGCCGGGCTTCCGACACTGACTGACTCCTGGCTGAACTTGACGGGCACAGCCAACAGGCGGATAAAATAACCCGGGAAACAACAAGAAGAAAAATAATAAAAGCATCTATTGTATGACCGTGCTGATGAGGCCGGAATTGAAGAAAGTTATCGCGTGAACTCAGTGACTGAAAAACTGACATCAGTCAGTCACTGATGGGCCACAAGCAGGGGAGACTAGTCAAGATTAGTATTGTCTTTCTATTCCGGCAGTGACAGCCGTCAGTCGAAGCCGGTCAGTGTTCCCGTTCAGTTGCTGCCGTGTTCATTTTCTTTTTGGGATTTAAAAAAAAAATTATCAAGTTGTTTGTTCAAGTTTTTGGGGGATGGGGAATGGGGGAATTGCTTTGACCGGTTCAAGTCAGTGTCAGTGTGTGTGTGTGTGTGTGTGTGTGCCAGTGTGTGTGTGCCCATATGCTGGTGTGTGTGCGCGCGCGGCGCGCGCGGCACGGTGTGTGTGCCACAGCCGTTCGTTCGTGCCAGTGTGCACGGGTTGGGTTTGTGCAAGTCAGTCAGTAGATCATACCCGCTGATGAGTTCGCTTACTGGCACACTGGCTCCGGCGCCTGTGTCACTGACGAAAACCATAAAACCAAACTAAACATAACGAACGCTACAGACGGTCACACACACACAAACATTCGATCACTCGCAGTGCTACTGACATTGTGCGTGTGGGGGGCGGGGGTGGGGGTGGGGGGCAGAGAGACTGAGAGATGATGATGATGAAACGTTTTTTATTCAGGATAGAGCATTTAGGCATTGCTGCCTATCTTACATGCTGTCCTGCTATTCTACATTAAAGGGTATTGAGAAAAAAATCAAAACAAACAAACAAACAATAAAAATGTTTTTAAAAAAAAGAAAAAAAAAGTATAAACTATCTAGGGGAAATACAGGAGAGAAAAATACACACGATAAACAAATCAAAACATACGTGGCATGTGCTGATGATACTGGCTGTATGCCAAGTAAGAAATTTACAGTCGTCTCTAATATTGCAAAACATGTATGTAACACATTTCTATATATATCGTCAGATAAGCGTATCGTGTAGAATTTGTTTGAAGTTTATGAATTTGGAAACGTTTTGGATACTCAGTGGTAAAGAGTTCCACATGGATGCCCCTGAGAGAGAGAGAGAGAGAGAGAGAGAGATAGAGAAGATGAATAATTTAATTACTTCACTTGAGTTCTCTAAAATTACAGCATAAACTGAAGTGGTGCTCGATCAGTACCGACTCAGTATCACTACTGTATAGTCAATACTGATTAACACCAGAAACTTGACAATGCGAGCAATCATGACTTTGAAACTAAATTGAAAGCCTGCGGTCACGGGGTAGATGTCGGTCTCAGTTTTGCTGTGATGCACTACGACTGAACAAAATATATCAGTTGTGGTACCGGCCTACCACCCCCACCCCCTTCTCTCTCTCTCTCTCTCTCTCTCCTCTTGTCAGTGTAACAGATGGAATAATACAATATCTCGTTAGCTAACAACCGTGTGTTGACTATCGCAGGTCGATCGGTTCGACCACAGAGCCACACTAGCTGCGTATAGCGCTGTGCGGATTCAGAATCAACAGGGCTGTACTATCTCAGTTATTAGTACCATAAATAAAATATTGGTATATTTCAGTCTTGGCCGTACCGGCGACACGTTCCACGTGTTACAGGATTGTACAGTTACTGGGAGGCCCAAGGTCAGTATGACTCGACAAAGTAATAGTGTGAGGCTTGTAGTCATTGAGTGGTCCCAGCGCTGGTGTTAAAAGCAACGTCAGACGTGGCGAGTTTGCTCGCTATCTGACCAGCGGTAAAATGCACTCCCAACCAATTAAATCGGCTTGCCAGGGCTGCTGACGCGCTCAGCCGTCGGCTTGCCAATGAAAAGAACACAGTCCTATGTTTTCCTCGCCCGGCCGGTCAATCGCTGCTGACCGCCCGCTGTCGCTCTGTGTGTATTGTCCAGCGCCAGGCCGGCGGCGCAGTCCGTTCACTGCATGCAGTTAGCGTGTGAATAGAAAAGCCATTCGGCCAGCGTGCGAAAGCAAGCTCAGTCTCAGCGTCTGCCGTAGCCTTTACTGATCAGTCGTTACTGCCAACGTTCGGGCTCTGGGTTCGAGTGGGTGGGTGTTTGGGGGTTCGAATCATCATGCTGGCTTCTATCGTCTAGCCCCCAACCCCAGCTCCTCTCGTCTCTGCCATGTTGTGACTCCGTTTTTGGTACCGACATTACCACTCTTTCTGTGAGGAAACGGGCGTTAATCCCCCCCCCCCCCCCACGCCCCCGGGGAGCCGGGGTGGTCGAATGGTAGAGCGTTGGACTTCTAATCCTCGGGTCGTGAGTTCGATCCCGGCTGGAGCCAAATATTTGTGCTGGCTTTTTCATCGTTGCCCCGTCTTTGATATCACCCTATGTGGTGGAAAAGGACGTTAAACACCCAAACACCCACCCACCCACCCCACGCCCCCTCCACCACCACCACCGGCCATCCATGTTCAATACTGAGGCTGTATGGTTGTATGTGGTTTGTGATACGCTGTGCGGTTGTGATACGTAGGTAAAAACACAGTAGCTTGCTGTTTAGACCTGTATCTCACTAAAATCTCGCCGATTTCGTCAAATTATCATTGTGGCCCACTTACCGCCACTTTTCGGATCGAGCTTTGCCTGCGACACGTAGGTTCGCAAATATTTTAGAGTGTAGTAAATGCATAATCAGGCATACAGTATGGCGCACAAACTTATACTTTGTCAGATACAAGCCTAAATTCTCTTCCCCAGTACTTTCGTAATGCATCAAACTTTTTTTTATTTTAAAGCCAAACTCAAAACCTTCTCAGTTGTTCACACTGTCCTATGACTAGTTTACCAAAGATTTTCCGCCGTTCTGAGCCGCCATCCTGCGGGTGGAGTGGCAGCTTGTGTGTGTGTGTATATATATATGTGTGTGTGTGTGTGTGTGTGTGTGTGTGTGTGTGTGTGTGTGTGTGTGTGTGTGTGCTTTTGATTTATTAGCTAAGATTGTAATTGTGAAGCGCCTTGAGCCCTGTTTGTGCGGACACAGCGCTGTACAAGATTATTATTATTATTATTATCTAATAGCAAGCTAGTGTGTTGTTGCTGTTTTTTGTTTGTTTGTTTGTTTGTTGTTGTTTTTTTTGTACCTACGTATCACCTCTGCACAGCGTATCACAAACCAAGAGCGTTTACCCAGAGTGTCATCTTTTCGGCCGAGGCGCGCAAAACCTGATGATCACGCCAAGAGGTCGCGTACCGATCACTGGCCGATTAGCCGGCTGCCCGGGCCATCCGAACTGTCGTGGTGTAAATCGGCCGGCGCCGGGACTAAGAACGCCGAATTCCGGCGTAGACTCAGTCCGCTGGCTAATTCTGCTAGCACAAAATACAAGACTTGGTGATGATGGTCGATGGATCACATACCGGTCTGTATCTGGTTTCCTTTCAACTTCAGTGAATTCGTTTCACGGGCTGTGCTCATCGTGGAGACTTTCAGAGTAGGTTTGAGCGGGCCAGTGAGCCGGCAGCAAAAAGAGAGAGTAGTCCAAGGACACTGGCTGATCACTGATGCATGCGGTTTGTGCAAATAAAGGTTGTAGTTATGAATATTGATACGGATGGGGTGTTAACTTGAACTGACGGGGAGCAGATGTCAGTTCCTCTACCGGCGTCCGTCTCGCTGTCTGCGGTCTCAGTGTGTGTGTGTGTGTGTGTGTGTGTGTGTGTGTGTGTGTGTGTGTGTGTGTGTGTGTGTGTGTGTGTGTGTGTGTGTGTGTGCCGCGGTGTGTGTGTGTGTGTGTGTGTGTGTGTGTGTCACTGTGTGTCTGTGTGTGTCTGTGTGTGTGTGTGTGTGTCTGTGTGTGTCTGTGTCTGTGTGTGTGCGCGCGCGCGTCTGTCATTGTGTGTGTATGTAAGCGGTTGAGTGTGTTCCTTTGTTCCTTGGTTCCTTGTGTTTCGTAACGTCCCACGACATAAGATGTGACTGGAGACGGCGGCTCCACTGGACAGGTTAGGGAGGGGAGGGGACAGCTACCCTAACTGAACAGTCCAGCTGACCACTATTCAGTCCAGTCAGACTGCCAGGTCTTCCATATTTGGTGTTTCCTTGACTGCTCAGTGCGGACAAGCTACACAAACAGGTCCTTGTCCATCACAGTTCCTATAGCAGCGGTGGCTCCCTCCGTCATTCTACCATTCAGTCGCAGTAGCATACATAATTATTAGAACACGCCATTTTGTCAGGCATTTTCTTTTTAGTTCTTTGTTTGCTCCTTTTTATGTTTTTCTCCGCTTTTCTTTCAACGGTTGTTGTTGTTGTTGTTTTTGTTTCTACACCATTCTAAATAAGGAGCGGAAATCCTTACACTGCTTTGTTTCAGTGCGATGTTTACGGCTTGCAAAGGTCAGTCAGTGACTGAGCCATCTTGGTTCCAGATGTCGGAATAACTGCGTCGCAGAAGCATGTCGCTTTTTTTGGGGGGGGGGGGGGGACTTGTTTGTATGTTTATTTTCCCTGTCAGTAGACGATTTTCTTCCTTTACGGCGTGCGTGCGTGCGTGCGTGCGTGCGTGCGTGCGTGCGTGTGTGTGTGTGTGTGTGTGTGTGTGTGTGTGTGTGTGTGTGTGTGTGTGTGTGTGTGTGTGTTTAGTGCACAATATCTGGCCACCTCTCACAAGCCTGCACTCTGTGACTGCCTTGAACCGTCTCTGTACGGTATGAGTGTACCGGGTGAATTTGTAGGGCACATATGTATGAATACGTAAGTCCAAGACCGTGATCCCAATCCACTGGCGAACGTTGGCACAACACCAGTAGATCCTTAATTAGACTTTCTCTCGCAGAACTGACTGGTGGCTGTAGGTAGTGGCGCGGTTTACTCCAAACGTCGCCATCAACGTTTGTTGTCGTCGCTGTTGTTTTTAACTACTTTATCTCTCTCGGGAAATTTGGGCTGCTTCCACTGTTGCAAGCGCGTCGCCGCGGTGCAGTGCCACTCAATACCTATCCTTTTTTATTCTTCAAATTTTACTGGGGGAGGAAAGCCGGATAACCCGGAGAGAGTCCCCGATGAGCAGCACAGTACTCAGGAAAAGTGAACCGGTATCACTGGCATAGAACAAGCTGGACTTGGGGCTCCAACCCAAGGTTTGCCGTGACAGCGGTGACTGCCGTTCAGACATTCCGACCCGCTACCTACGCTCCAGGTGTGACGGGTTTACATGGTACATTTGGTACATAACACGACATAACAGTCTGTTCTAAACTTCGATACTCTTGAGCCACCCGGCCCCGTAATCCACTCACGTAATACAGTCTCGGTTATCCTCTTTGCCGCATGTGTCCGTGCTTGTGTGTGTGTGTGTGTGTGTGCGTGTGCTTGCGTGTGTGAGTGCCGGAGTGTGTGTGTGAGTGCCGGTGTGTGTGTGTGTGTGTGTGTGTGGTGTGTGTGTGTGTGTGTGTGTGTGTGTGTGTGTGTGTGTGTGTCAGTCAGTGTGTGTGTGTGTGTGTGTGTGTGTGTGTGTGTGTGTGTGTGTGTGTGTGTCCCTCGGGAGAGAGAGACAGAGAGGGAGAGAGAGACACAGAGAGAGAGAGAGAGAGAGAGAGTTTCTGGAAAAAAGAGGGAAAAACTGAAGCTAATAAATTACAAGGCAGGGAGACGGCAGGCGACACCCAGCTAAGTGAAGCTGGTTACCCGAGCGACAAGACCGCCAAAGATGCTGCCACTTCTCACAGCACAGGTCGACACCACCGCTCACACGGTCAAGTTTACCACTCCGTGTACAGCCATCAGTCAGTCTAGACAGAGGGACGAATCGATATTTTGGAGCTGTACTGATAACACCACGTACCCCCGTCCACCCGCTTGCAACAACAATAAAGAAGAAGCAACCAATAGGAAAAACTCACTGACACTGAAACAACAACAACAACGACACCACCACCACCAACAACAACGACAACAACAAAACTGCCACACAAGGAAATTGTTACTCTAGATAATTTCAATGCTATAACACACACACACACACACACACACACACACACACACACACACACACACACACACACACAAATGCACGCACGCACTCACGCACGCACACACACACACACACACACACACACACACACACACACACACACACACACACACACACACACACACACACACGAGATCGCAAGCACAGACACGCACTCACGCACATAACCTGGTAAACAAAACAACAAAGACACCAGAACAAAATAAACAACTACAACAAACACAAAAACAAACAAAGGGCCCCCCTTTCCACCCCCACCCCCTCCCCCAACAAAAACAAAAACAACAAACAAAAACAGCCAACCAAACCAACAAAACAACACAACGCAACAACTGACAACAAAGAGTAAACGAACAAGAACAAGAAATATGGTCAAAATATGTAAGATGGTGAGGGGAAAAAAAAACAACAACAAACAAACACGTATTACGAAACTGACCCCGATTCCGCCCATTCCAGTAATAGACGCTACAGAAGTCCTTTGATTTTTGTTCTTCCTCGCGTTGAAAAATGTGTGACCTGGTTTCATGGACGTCAATTTTTCTCTGCCGAGTTTGCATACAGCACTTCTGCGTACATACACAGGGCACACAACTTGTTCGATAACCGATTTGTCGTCAGCGCGTACGAACTCATTAATTTGTCTTCAGCGAAAGCTGGCCGAGCAGAGGTGGTTTTGTCCTTGGCCCCGCAACACGGCGCTACATGAATCTGACACCAGGGGAAAACACACACACACACACACACACACACACACACACACACACACACAAAAACACGGGGTACAGTCAAAACTGGACGGGAGTGTCTCCGATGCTACTGAACTTTGGGTCAAAGAATGCACTTTATATTGCTACTCTTTGGCTCCTACAAATGTCAGGCAGCACGCGTCTTGGACTGAAACAGGGTTTTCAACCAAAACAGACAAATGGTTTCCAGAAACAAGCCATGTCCACAGGTTGCATGCCGTAAGTTTGAACAGGCGGATAGATCAACCGGATGAGCGTCGCCTGGACTCAAGTCAAGATTCGACCAGGTGCAGAGTTCGAATCCCGACTGGATCAAAAATTTGTACGGGCCTTTTTTTTTTTAAGCCAGTGACCCCCCCCCCCCCTCCCGTCTTTGAAATCGCCCTATCAGTGCGAAGGACAGGAGAAGTGAAACCTTGTGACATTCACTGATCCCACCCAGCCCCAAATAAGCAATCAATACAGTAAACAAACAGATGAATAACTCTGTATGACTCTCGCTTTCAGCAATGCCCTCACACACACACACACACACACACACACACACACACACACACACACACACCCGCTCCGCTGTCAGTCCTGAGTCTTCACAAACTCTCTCTCCCAATTCCGCAACCTTCACCTCATTTCTACTGCCTGCCTGTTTGTCACGGTCCGGGCGGCTCTATTCGGTTCAAGCGTCATATTTAGAAGGGGCCGGTGACCCGGGTCTGTAATTCTGTTTGGGGAAATCCAATCAATCAACACGGATCTCGGCCAAGAGGAACCAGACCAAGCGTAATGCGCCGTCCGCCGCCCCGGCTAGCCACAAGCGTACAAACAAGGGATCCGTTTGACGTAAAGCTGTAAGGTTTGTAGCTGTTCACGGGAAGTTGAGTCTAAAGTAAATTTTGGTTTGTCCGTTTACAGTTGTTGATTACAGTGTGTGTGTGTGTGTGTGTGTGTGTGTGTGTGTGTGTTGTGTGTGTGTGAGTCAGTGTTCCTCTCCGGTCAGTCAAAATTTAGGGTGGTTTGTTTCAGATAAAACCCAGAGATAAAACTACAGAAAACTGAATTTTCCGCGAAAACAAAACCAAAAACACGTCATTTCTGCAGAAAACACTGACGAGTGATGACAAAATAGCATTTTTTTTTCAGAAAAGAAAAGTTTTGGTGGCTTGAAGTGGTTCCTAGTGATCTGATGATTCAAGTAAAATTGCGATTTTTACATGGGCGTTTAAGAGTTAACTGCTCACTGCTACCTACTGTTGGGCATCAATGTAATAAAGGAGAAAAAAAAAAAAACACCCAAAAACTGCACCTACGGAAACAGCAACGACAAAGAAGCGAGAGATGGAAGACTCGACGAGGGGAGGGAGAGGGAGGGTTGTGTGTGTGTGTGTGTGTGTGTGTGTGTGTGT
>JACVVK020000175.1:137500-150000 GCA_018292915.2 Batillaria attramentaria | reverse complement strand
ACGTGCTTCCCTCGTTGTGGTGGGGAGCCGGGATAACCGAATGGTGAGTTCGCATCCAGGCTGGGGCCAGATATTTGTGCTGGCCTTTTTATGTTGTTTCCATAGTAATGGAAACAACATAATAGGACGGGCTAAAATTTCCACGTTCATAGGCAAGCATCTGTGGTACAAACGCACGTCACTGCCGATCTCCCGCAGAGACGATTTTGCAAGTGTAACTCTGACAATGACGTAAGAAGCGTGCGTCTCCGATGCTGACGCGTGTGATGTTCCGAACGCACTTCTCCTCCTCAGTGAGTGCCGTCTGTGCGGCTGTGTGTGCGGCTGTGCGGCTGTGCGGCTGTGTGTGTGTGAATTGTGTCCAGGCCCGTTTCTTGGAAAATACTCAACCGAATGGCTTCAAATTTGGGGTATCCAAATATATCAAAATGTTACATTAGACGATTCAAGCGTGTGATGATTGCTTACGTGATTTGGGAGTTATCGCCCTTTTGAGACACGTTGGTTGTCTTTCGTGTACAGGCGTAATATTTATTTAAATCACTCAATTTTTTGGCAGTAGATAGCTTGAATACGGACTCTGAACAGAGTCACTACTAGAAAATGGCCGCTCTTATAGTTTTCATGTAAACCGAGCCTGAGTTGACATTGCATGTGAACCCAGTTCAGATGCCTATTTCTCCGAAAATACTGAACCGATCGATTTCAAATTTGGGGTTTCTAAATGAATCAAGATTGTTGAATAGAAGGCCCGATCCAGGTACGATTGCACACATGATTTGCGAGTTATCGCCCTTTTCAGAAAAAGTGGCTTTCTGGCGTTTAAAGGCGTAATATTTACCTAAACCACTCCATTTTTTGGACATAGATAGCATGAATACGGACTTTTAACTAAGTGAATTTTGGAGGTTGTCGCTTTTATACTTTTGGCGTAAGCCGTACCTGATGAAAGTGCTGGTGAACACACTTTAGATCTCAAAATCGCTCCTACTATACATAGATAATGAGCCTGGGGTGCCATAAAAAATATACAAAAAAATTAGAAAAATTCACTGCAGCCGTTATCGTCAGTTGACTCGAAAATTTGTACTCACAGCACATTTCCTCTACAAGCCACACGCCTCACAAACATCGACGTGCAGGACGTGTTCCTCAGCATGTCAGGATTGCACTGTGTGCATTTATACCATAGTTGTTTTTAGAGACGCACGCGCACTGACGTAAAGTAAGTGCGTCATGTTTGATTGACGTGAGGCTGTTTTTTCTTGGGGGTGTCTCGCCACTTTCTTTCCGAATTCCTCTGTTTGGAGACGTGGTGTATTTTACTTCTACTATGTCGCCATCTTCGTGCAATCGCAGAGAAGACACGGGATATAACAGAATACAACTCCAATACTTTATGAACAGAATATGCACGGAGAACAAATTCATGAAAGAAGAAGAACCCAGAACGCTGTGCAGGGCTGCTTACGTACTGAACAGGTCAGATCCATCGCAGAAAAGGCACGCGCGCACTGACGCAAAAGGCAGTATCAGCGTCATTTTTCCGACGTCATGTTTGATTGACGTGATACTGGCATTTCTTGGGGATGTGTCGCCACTTTTTGGACGTTCTCTATGTGTAGACGGGGAAAGCGGGAGTTTCATTGATGTAGTGTGCTTTGTTTTTCCCACTGACTCTCACTCAATAGCATAGTAGAGTGAGAGAACACCACATAGGTCTCAATGGAGCACAAACGCGGCTCGCGCGAGTCTGTGTGTGTGTGTGTGTGTGTGTGCGTGTGCGCGTGCGTGCGTGCGTGTGAGTGTGTGCGCGCGCGCGTGTGTATGTCTGACATAACACATAGTTAGAAAACGTTCGCCGCGCAGACTTGTCTGTTAAACATATTGGGTCGGTATTAATTCGATCTTTACACTGCGCACGCAGCAGCAACACTTCAATTTTCATGGGCCTGCTTTCATTGCAAGAACTGTATCAAAGTGTGTGTGTGTGTGTGGATACATGGCATTACAAAAGAACGACCGTGACGATAGCAAATGATCAAATGGAAACAACATATTGGGCTGGTGGCCATCTTGTTTAAATTCAGGATAGAGCATTTAGGCATTGCTGCCTGTCTTACAAGCTGCCCTGCTATTCTACGTTAAAGGAAAAAACAAAACAAAACAAAATAGAAAACCCACCAAAACAAGAGAGAGAGAGAGAGAGAGAGAGAGAGGAGCAAAAAGCACACATGCACACACACGTCTAAAACTCTTCTCCAGCTTTGCAAGCACGAGACGAGAAGCGAGATCAGGCATGAACCGTAAAGCACAGTGACATTTCTGCTGCTCGGACTTTTGGCAAAGTATTAGTAATAGTAAGGCAACACAACACGTACATTTGACGTGCGTAATGAGAGGCTTACCACTCGTACACGTAATCACCCTATAGGTAGGCATGAAAATGGGGTGTTAGCTTAACATCGCGTGCCAGGTTTGACGTAACCGAATATTGCGGGCTAAATATACATACCGTCTGGGAGATGTACGGAGGTCAATGCGCCCCGCAAAGTCAGTTCCACAGTGC
Organism: Batillaria attramentaria; assembly: GCA_018292915.2. Classification (NCBI taxonomy): domain Eukaryota; kingdom Metazoa; phylum Mollusca; class Gastropoda; family Batillariidae; genus Batillaria; species Batillaria attramentaria. Next base: position 147,431 of record JACVVK020000175.1, on the reverse strand, counting down.
ACGAAGTTGGAGGGGGGTAGAGGGTGGGGGTGGGATCTCTATAGTCCTACCTGTAAACAGTCCTACGTGACGATAGTCCCACGCGTCTATAGGCCCACGGTCGATAGTCCTACGTGTCGATAGTCCCACTCGTCTATAATCCCACGGTCGATATGCCTACTGTCGATAGTCCCACGCGTTTATAGTCCCACGGTCGATAGTCCTACATGTCGATAGTCCCACGCGTCTATAGTCCCACGGTCGATAGTCCTACGTGTCGATAGTCCCACGCGTCGATAGTCCCACGGTCGATAGTCCTACGTGTCGATAGTCCCACGCGTCCATAGTCCCACGGTCGATAGGCCTACGTGTCGATAGTCCTACGCCTTCTCAAAGTCTCGTTAGTCCTACGTATCACTAGGGCTACGTGTCGATAGTCATATCATCGATAGTCCTATATGTCGTCAGTCCTACACTTACTCAAAGCCTCGTCAGTCCTACGTGTAGATAGTCCTACACTTTCGAGGTTTCCTTCTGATTTTAAACAGGTGATGATAATCCCACTGGTCGCGATCGAGACCGGTCGATAGCCTTACATTGTTCTGATTTTTGTTATTTGTTCCTCGTTCTTTATCGAATCATTCTTTATCGGATCATCTGTCTGTCTGTCTGTCGTTCAAATTAATTACTATTGTGAATGGATGGACTGTCGAGGAGTAGTACTATCGATCGGACGGGAAAATGCTATAGAAGCGTAGGACTATCGACACGTAGGACTAACGATACGTAGGACTAATGATATTTTCAGTAAATGTAGTACTATCGAGCGTAGGACTATCGGCGTAGGACTATTGACACGTAGGATTGGTGACACGTGGGACTATCGACACGCACCCCACGACGACAGTGTAGCGAGTGCTAAGTATACAAGAGGGCGGCAGGACTATCGACATGTAGAGGTGTTGGGTGTTTGGGGGTTTAACCGACGTCCTTTTCCACCACATACGGGTGATATCAAAGACGGGGTAACGATGAAAAAGCCAGCACAAATATTTGGCCCCGGCCGGGATACGAACTCACGACCCGAGCATCAGAAGTCCAACGCTCTACCATTCGGCCACCCCGGCTCCCCTCGACATGTAGGATTGTTGACATGTAGGACTATCGACACGTAGGATTATTGACGCCGCGTAGGACTATCGACGCTTAGGACTATCGACACGCACCTGACGAAATGTAGTGAGTGCTCTATATATATACAAGAGGTATTTCTGTCATCCCGTGCCGAGATTTGTCAGTCTTTCAGCTTACGTGCAGTGGGAGATGCCAAACAGATGGTTTGATTCGAAAACGACGAGCCGGCGAAAACGACTGTTACAAGAGCCGGGAGCAGGGCCAGCTCCGTGGCAATTTCTTTCCTAAAGAATATATAAATATTTGTGCTGGCTTTTTCATCGTTGCCCCGTCTTTGATATCACCCATATGTGGTGGAAAAGGACGTTGGCCCCCCAAACACACACACACACACACACACCCTGCATTGGAAATGCCACTCCGTCCCTGCATTGAAAATGTCACTTTGTCCCTGCATTTGCTGAACACGACAGAGGTGACGACACTTCGACACTGACAGGACGAACAACGTCATCGCTGAGATCATACAGTGATGGTGGATTGTAGCTTCATGCTTGTCACGACCGGGGGCGCCAAATGAAATTAGCCTCTACTGGATGAGCCAGCTTAGTTGAATAGACCGTCATTAACTGACCGCGAGAGGGGAAAGCAGTCAGAACAACTCTTGTGCGGGGAAGACACACGGGGCAGGGCGGCCGGAGCACGTGGAGCACGTTGGACTTGGATGCGAAATCAAACCATTCACGTCAGAATCACGAATGTGTCTAGTAAAATTCGGCACGGAATTGGATGCGTTCGGAGCTAGACAAACACGGTTCCAAAACAGCACGAAGAGAGAGAGAGAGAGAGAGAGAGAGAGGCAGGCGGGTGGGCGAGTGGGTGTTTGGGGGTTTAACGTCCTTTTCCACCACATAGGGTGATATCAAAGACGGGGCAACGATGAAAAAGCCAGCACAAATATTTGGCCTCAGCCGGGATCGAACTCACGACTGGACCCGAGCATTAGAAGTCCAACGCTCTACCATTCGACCACCCCGGCTCCCCGAGAGAGAGAGAGAGAGAGAGAGAGAGAGAGAGAGAGAGAGAGAGAGAGAGTTTTACTTTTTTACGTGTCAAGTTGTGTGTGTGTGTGTGTGTGTGTGTGTGTGTGTGTGTGTGTGTGTGTGTGTGTGTGTTTAGTTTAAAAAACAAAAACTTGACAACAACAACAAAAAACATCTTTTAAAATTCTGGCTGTTTCGCGGTTTCTTTGGTTATGTGTGCAGATAAGGGGAGAGCACAACTTCTGTTGCTTTCTTGGACTAAACCTGATACACTCCCTTCCAGCCCGAAGCCGCAAAGGAAATGAAAAATATGCACTGTCTTGATGATGATGATGATGATGATGATGATGATTGATATTTATTGAGGGTTTGTAGTTGTTGTTTTTTCCCACCATATGTAACGTAAGGCGGTCTCACACTTTCACTCCGCTTTCACATCACAGACATTCAGAAAGGCACGCATGCAAACGTCATCCACTCCCTTTCATACACACAAGCAAATAGTTATTCTTTTGACTGAGACCTTTTATACACAAAAACAAACAGATAATCACACGAATTAATAAAGTAGTTTTAAGACTTAATTACGTTCACAACTGAAAAAACAGAAACCTCCAATTTCACCAGCACATCGGTTATTCAAAGGATATGTGCCTGGATATAAAATGTAATACAACGCGGACAAAACCACTAACTATACACAATTAGATGTGAAATGAATAAAGTGAAATAAACAAGATGACTCAACAAGCTTGGTCGACACGATGCTGTAGACTGGGTGAAGACTTGTTGATGTTGGGTAGAAAATATATACACTTGAGTCCAGACGATTCCTCTGGGAATTCCGGGCGATTCAAATCTTTTCACCTTCTCCTGGAATGAGTGAATGGAAGCACTTCTTCTGGAAGTGACTTGAACAATGCTGGACCGCAGACACCTTCACAAATAATACGCTGAGGATGGTGTACCCCATCAGACTCAGGGATAGCTCCACCTTGACACGGCGCTCGACTGGATGGCTGCGCGTGATCTCAAGGGAGACAAACACACGTCGCTGGCTTCAAGCTCCACAACGACGGGGCAGACAATAGTAGACAAACATGGTGTCGTGTACGCTGATCAGGCGGACATATTACTATGCGGTCAGCTCACCGGGTCTCCGGCGTCGTTCCTGTACAATATTAACCCGTAATTACTACCACTATCTCGGATAGTATTTCTTCTCCATAAACTAACTTTGATCCTGAACAAAGTTCCATTTCAACAACAATAACATCTGACATCGATCTCGAAAGTTCCAGTTATGAATTGATATCAGAAATTATCAACAAATTCACCTTCCAGTTATCAAGTACCTATACAATATCAAATAGTTCAAACTTATATCCTCATCATCAACCTCAAACCATATTCTCACAACTGATTCCTCACAAGAATGAAGTTCAAAACATCCTACCAAAAATTCTCTCATTTAATTAAATAACCATTTGAGAAGTCCAACATTCAGAACTAAATCAGATATACATCATAATAACATCAAGTTACCCATAGGGTTACCAAACAATCCACTTGGTCTTGAAATATACAACAATATTCAAAAATCAAACATACCTGTAGCGCTATGGCATACGGAACACAAAAGAAGCCGGGTGGGGAAAAAAAGAGACCTGTTCCCTCCACCGGTCAATAGTAGGACTGCGCACAATCTTTGTCGCAATTGCTCACTTCGTAAGCTGACAACAACTCAGTTCTACATGCGTTACAACAGTCTCTAGTACAGAGTAAAACTCAAGCAACCGCTATAGCCGTGCATAGGCATTTTCCCGCACGTGAAAACGTTAGGTAGACTGGGATAAACTCCAGTACAGTACTACCTGTCTAAAACACTAGTTAACACTACACATGAAAATACACCCTTGAAAACGGCAAACACATAATCAATGAAAACCCCATAAATGCGGTTTGTCACAGTTCCCCCCTCTCGGGGTAAAAAAAAGAACGACCGAGTTTCTTTTTTTTCTGTCTAATCTCACGATGCTCAGAAAGGATATTACTGAATACCCTGAACGACTTGATCACAGTCAGAACGTGACAGCAAATCTGCGAAAACATTCTGAGTACCTGGAATGGCTTCAATTTCGAACACAAATTCCTGTAGAGTTAAAGCCCACCTCATGATCCTGGCATTTTGAAACTTTCCTTTCAGCAGATACTGTAGCGGCCTATGATCTGTCTGAAGTACAAAGGACTGACCCCACAAGTATCTTTGCAGTTTAGACAAAGTCCAAACAATGCCGAGACACTCGCGTTCAATCGTACTGTACCTAGTCTCTCGCGGTAGCAGTTTCCTACTCACGAAACAGACCGGATGTAATTCCTCATCACGATCCTGCATCAGCACTCCTCCTATTCCTGTCGAACTAGCGTCCGTACGAACGACAAAAGGGAGAGTCAAGTCAGGTAGCAGCAAAACGGGTTCAGAAGACAAAATTCTCTGAATTTCTTTCAGTGCACTCTCACACTGATCCGTCCATTTCAGTGCTTTCTTAGCTTTTCCCGCTAACAAATCTGTCATTGGCGCTGTGAGTGTGGCAAAGTTGGGGACATACCGGCGATAGTACCCTATCAAACCGAGTAATGACCGAACTTGGCGCTTTGAAGTGGGAGTCGGAATTGCCAAGATTTTCTTTACTTTCTCCTCCGTAGGTTGGAGACAACCGCAACCAACGACATGTCCGAGAAATTCAAGTTTCTGAAAGCCTGAATGAATTTTCGTCGGTCGAGCGGTCAGACCCGCTGACTGAAGTTTCTGAAGGACAATCCGAACATCTTCCAAATGAAGATTCCACGAGCGACTACCGACAAGAATGTCGTCAAAGAAATTTGTCGCGTCTTCTCCAAGTACTGATCTCATCATCCGCGCAAACGTCATGGGTGCTGAAATCAACCCGAACGGCATTCTGACCCACTGAAACAAACCTAGCGGAGACTGGAACGCAGTTTTCGGGCGATCTTCTGGTTTCACTAGAATTTGCCAGTACCCTTTTGAAAGATCAATCTTTGTCAAGAAGATTTTGTCCGACAGTCGCGTGAAAATCTCCTCGACATCAGGGATCGGTTCCGCATCAAAAACTGTAACATTGTTCAGATTTCTGTAGTCTAAACAAAAACGCATCGTTCCATCTGGCTTTCGCACGATCACGATCGGTGAACAGTATGGTGAAGTCGACGGTTCAATCACTCCAAGTGCCAACATATTTTTAACCTCTTCAATGATCGCTTGTTTAGATGCAAAAGGTAGCGGATATTGTTTTTGCCGGACTGGTTCATCAGTGGTAGTTCGTATTTCATGAACAACTGAACCTCTATAGTCACCTGGGTCTGCAGTTAACATTTCCTGAAAATCCTGAAAGACCGCTTTCATCTCTGAGACTTGCTTCGGAGACAGAGTCTCATCGAACCGAATGTCGTTTATCGATTCTGTTTTGTCATGTGGAGGTGGACACAAAGTCGGACTTAGTGTGTCGTCATCGCATGTTTCGTCAGGTATCACTGCGATGTTAGCGCATGCTGTTTGAGTGGGCGACTCTGCTGTCTCTACACGTGGTGTATGCGGTGTCGCGATGCTCTGCCATTCGTGACCTAGAATCTGATCGAAAGGTATCGCTGTACCGACCGAACTGATTTGAGAGATCGCTTTCTCACGGTTCCTGTACGCTTTCAGCATGTTCGCGTGGTAGACTTTCGTTCCTTTTCCGATGTCAACTCGATAGTCATGACCGACTAGTTCTGTGACTCTGAAAGGACCGTGCCAATGCAAATCAAGCTTATTAGATGCGGTAGGGGACATGACCAGAACTTCGTCACCGACATCAAACTTTCTGTCTCTGGCTTTTCTGTCATGATAGACTTTCTGCTTAATCCTAGCCTTGTCAACCTCATCATGAGCGAGTTGACACGTGTCTGCAATGATCGTTTTAAGATCAACTAGGTGCTGACACACTGTCTTTTCTTCATCAGATGACGATTTCTCTAGCATAGAGTCAGCTAGCAGATCCATCGGACCTCTAGGTCTTCTGCCAAACAAGAGCTCGAAAGGGGAGAAGCCCGTACTTTCGTTTTGGCTTTCCCGGCACGCAAACAATAGAGCTGGTATGTACCTGTGCCATTGGCGTGGTTGTTTCACCATGAGCTTTTTCAACATAGCTTTCAACGTTGCATGAAAACGTTCGACCATCCCGTTCGCTTGGGCATGATATGGTGAAGTGTGTACCCCTTTGATAGACAGTAATCTACGGAACTCTGCCATCATCTCCGAAGTGAACTGAGAACCTCTATCTGACAGAATTTCTTCGGGGATTCCCAAACGTGCAAAAATCGAGAAAAGAGCTTCGACTACCGAGACTGTGTCGATGTTTCTCAGGGGGATTGCTTCCGGAAACCTAGTTGCTACGTCAATGAGTGTCAACAGGTATCTGTGTTTTTCCTCCGTCGGGGGATTGATCGGACCAACTATGTCAATGGCTACTCGTTTGAACGGTTCCTGAATGCGAGGCATAAACTCGAGTGGGATGGGAGGTGTTCTACTCCTATGCTCTGCCTTCTGACAAATGTCGCATGTTTGTACAAACATTTGGGCATCTCTGCATAAGCCTGGCCAAAAGAATCGCTGCTGTATTTTGTTTACAGTACGTCTGATCCCACAGTGTCCTGCTAACAACCCGTCATGCGATGTTGTCAGTACTGTCTGTCTCAATGTCTTTGGGACTACTATCTGTGGCAGTGCCTCTCCACTACAATCTTTGGAAGATTTGTAGAAGTATCTTTTCAACACGCCGTCTTCAATGACAAAGAAGAAAGAATTTGCACCTAGAGTTTTCTTCTCTCCTGTGCGTGCGAGTTCGAACAAAGGTTTCAGCGAGTCATCCTCACGCTGAAACTTGCACAGATCATCTTTTGTCACTGACAATTGAGGGATAGGAGCTGCGAGAGGTTTTGGAGCCAACTTCTCTTTCTTTGCAATAGAGCGTGTCATAACTGCTGCACATTGCACATTTCCAACAATGCCTGTTACCTCTGACGCACCCTGAACATTCCCTACGATCAGATCAACCACAGGATCGTCAATCACGCAACACTCAAGTGGTCCCTTGTAACAGTCAGTGTCAACGTCAACTAAGGCCAGAGGAAAACATTCGGACTTTCCTCCGAAAGAAATGACCCACTGATCCCGACCTAAGTATTGGTGTGGCTGGACCAATTCTTTGCGCACACCTGCTGTTGTAGCTCCTGTGTCACGAAGCACTGAACAGTTAAAGCCATTACAGTTTCCCTGCTCTAGTTTCAGCTTACTCAAAACGTCAGCAGCTGAACACAAAACTGACAAATTTGCGCTCTGTGCGTTTGAGTTCACTGGAGAGTAAAATGTCGTACTCGGACATTGTCTTTTAGTGTGTCCTTTTCCTTGACACTTGTAACATGTCAGTACGTTCGTGCTTTGTCCGTCCATCTGTCCGTCAGTTGTGTTCTGTTGCTGTTGTTGTCCGTAAGTCCCGTGGTACTGTCCACGACCTCGAGAACCACGCGGCCCTTGACCTCTACGAGGGGTGTACGCGGCTCCCCGCTGACTCTGGTCATTAGAGTAACCACCTGAATCGCTTCCGCTATAGTTTCCACTCTGGTAACTACCGCGAAGATTTTGCGACTTGCCTCTTCCACCACGGTACCGATTGTTCCCGTGTTTCTTCTCATCTTTGAGTGGTGGGACGGCTACTGACGCAGCTAGACCCGCATCCGCTTTTCTCGCGAGGTTTTTGTTTGGTCGAGCTAGTCGGTAGCTCTCGGCATGCTCAAGCAGCTGTTTCGATGTTTTCAAATTTCGCTCGCGCAAAAAGACCGCCAAATCTTTGGAAACGCTTTGCAAAATTTGCTCGCACAAAATCATGTCAAACAACGAATCATAATCATGAGCAGTGTCAGACAATTCAATCCACCGCTGTAGTAAGTGAGTCATTCGCGTACCGTACGACTTGAAAGACTCCTCAGCCTCTGGGCGACAAGATCTGAATTTCTCACGAAACCCTTCGGCGCTGCACTGAAATTTGGTGAGAAGGCATTGTTTCAGAACCTCGTATTCAACTTTGCCAGACGCACACAAACCATGATACAGACTGAGTGCTGTGCCTTCCAAAACTGCACTAAGGAACACTGGCCATTTTTCCTTGGGCCAATTCAAAGCCTCTGCATGAGTTTCAAAACGGTACAGAAATGCATCGATAGAGTCTATGCTTTCCTTAAATGTGGGCAATTTAGGAAAGTTGAATGGTTTTAAACTGCCATGGTGACCACCACGGTTCGAAGCCTGAGTACTGAAATCACCTGAGTCCTCAGATTGCTTTATCTCTAGTGCCTTAATATCCAACTCATGTTTCTTGAGCTCAAATTCCATCTCTTCTCTTCGTAATTCTTTTTCGATCTCCATCTTTTTTTCTTCAGCTAATCTCTTTGACTCTAGCTCCATCTTTTTCTCTTCAGCTAGTCTTTCTTTTTCCTTTTCTCTTTCCAATGCTTGTCTTTCTTTATCCTTTTCTCTTTCCAATGCTCTCTCATCTCTCTCAAGACATTTTTCAATGTACTTCTCTAGGTCCTGACCTGTATGACCTAACTTTTGGCCTTGTGCCATGTACATGTCAAACCTTTCGACCTGTACGTCAGTCATGCTGACTGATAATGCAAATACCAGGCAGGATACAAATAGACAAAGTATCACTGAGTGACAAAACAAATGCAGAGTAGATTAAAATCCACCAAATATCACTGAGTGACTATACAAATACAGAGTAGAAAAATCAATTCACTTATTACACAACAGAATACAAAACTACACTTAGAGAATAAAAATATTAATCAGCCACAATGCGCACACACACAAAATATAAGTGAATAAGTTTTACTAAGTTTTTTTTTTCTTTCTACTTCAAAAAAAATATTTTAACGTAAAATAATAATTAATCACTGTTTCTAAAATATGCACACACCAAAAAAAAAATCACTGGCTGTGACAATTTAAAACATAAAAGGCCCCAGTACTACACAAATCTACACAAAGGGAGTAAGGCGCTATAGAATGGAAGAGATCAAAAAAACTGAACAGGACAGGTAGCAAAGAGTAAGAGGATAGTACAAACAGGCAGGAAAATAGACTTGGCCCTCGTGGAAGCGAACCTAACACTTAAAAAATGCCTCCACCCCGCACACCTGGAGGCGGGAACTAACTAACAAACATTCAGACTGAAATTAATGAACGTAGTAGGCAGAGAAGAGAGAGTCTTTTTTTTTCAAAAACAACTAAACAACTAAACGAAACACGAGTAATTTTTTTTTTCAAAAATGAACTGAAATGAAAGGGGACGTAAACGGGGTCACCACTGTAACGTAAGGCGGTCTCACACTTTCACTCCGCTTTCACATCACAGACATTCAGAAAGGCACGCATGCAAACGTCATCCACTCCCTTTCATACACACAAGCAAATAGTTATTCTTTTGACTGAGACCTTTTATACACAAAAACAAACAGATAATCACACGAATTAATAAAGTAGTTTTAAGACTTAATTACGTTCACAACTGAAAAAACAGAAACCTCCAATTTCACCAGCACATCGGTTATTCAAAGGATATGTGCCTGGATATAAAATGTAATACAACGCGGACAAAACCACTAACTATACACAATTAGATGTGAAATGAATAAAGTGAAATAAACAAGATGAC
>JACVVK020000175.1:105000-132500 GCA_018292915.2 Batillaria attramentaria | reverse complement strand
ACATACACTACACACACCCTACGCATCTCTCATTAGTGTTTTAACTTCATTCCTACCGAACCTTGGGTTTGTCCACCGGTGGCTAAAAAAAAAAAAAAAAAAAAAATTATTCGTTAATGTATGCATGGATTTAAATTTGGCTCAGTGGAAGTCCTACACTTTGATTAAACTCGCGTTTGCTGCAGTAAGAGGCGCCAAGGAACCTTAATCTTGCACGATTTTCGCAAAAACCGAAAAATAAAACGAGTATTGTATAGGCGCTTTACCCAGTTTCATGAATCGGCTCAGAGCGCCGCGAACTGAACCCAACACGCACGCTCACGTGGATCACACGCATTCTCTCACACACTGGACATAAATACATTACAATCACGTGGTTCGAAGGGTCAGCTCAGCTATTTAAATTTCGGAATTTAGAATTGCATTTATCTTTCAAATTTGGTGGGCTGAACATTTTCCAAAGCAGAGGGGGAGGAAGCCGGTGTACCCGGAGAGACCCCCCGACGATCGGCCCGAATGATCGATGCCACATACGAGAAGGAAAAATTCTCTGCCCCGAGTGGGACTCGAATCCTTGACCTCTCGCATTGGTGACAAGTCTCTTAACCACTAGACCACCGACCGCCCGAGTCCAAAAGTTGGGCTAGTCGTGCGCGGCACGAAATGTGTTAATAATAAGAATATTGCGCACACATGTAGGCTGTGCAAGAACAGTTACACCCAACAGGAAAAACCCAGGCAGAACATTTAATAAAAAATGGAATCAATACAAAAGAATCTGCAACGCAGATTAGGTGACAAACCCTTATGGCCTGAGGCATAACAGTCGCTGGAATGTAGCATGCAATGCTAAAGTTCATCTGAAATATATATTTTTTAAAAATGCATTCTGTCGCGCTCCTTTTCCCATCCCCGCCTTACAAATGGCTCCCTGCCGAATACGTCAGCCGCCGGAAAAGACGATGAGGTTGTGAGAAAGTTCAAATAATAACTTGAAGCACCTTTTGCAGAATGCTTGAAATGTGTGTAGGAGCAGGCAAATACAGGGCGCATGTCTGACACAGGTTTTAGCTGTCAGTTCTGTCGGATGCAATCAACGTGAAATCAGCTGAAGCTGCGTAAATCAGGGAACGATGAGCCGGGCTTGAGTCGATCTGGGTTCCTGCTCCCCCCGCCCCCTTCTCCCCTCCCCACCTTACTCCACCACACTCGCACCCTCGATGTTTTGATTGGACACCGCCGTGGACACCGCCGTACCAAGCAGCGATCGTACGGCAAGGCATGGTATGGTATGGTATGGTATGGGGGGGGGGGGGGGGGGGGGGCGTGGCGTGGCGTGGCGTGGTGTGGTGTGGTATGGTGTGGCGTGGCGTGGCGTGGCGTGGCGTGGCGTGGCGGGGCGTGGCGTGGCGTGGTATGGCATGGCATGGCATGGCATGGCATGGCATGGCATGGCATGGCGTGGCGTGGCGTGGCGTGGCGTGGCGTGGCGTGGCGTGGCGTGGCGTGGCGTGGCGTGGCGTGGCGTGGCGTGGCGTGGCGTGGCATGGCATGGTATGGTATGGTATGGTATGGTATGGTATGGTATGGTATGGTATATATAATCAAGTGAACGCAAGCTTGTCTGTGCATGTATATTAAATTTTGTTCACGTGTGTTAGTGATGTGATGCTAGGCACCATCAAGACAGCTCACAACGATGTATGAGCCTAAGAATGGTAGTACTGCTTTCTGTAAGTGTCGTGTCACATCGTATCGTATCGTATCGTATCGTATCGTATCGTATCGTATCGTCTCGTCTCGTCTCGTCTCGTCTCCTCTCGTCTCGTATCGTCTCGTATCGTATCGTCTTACACCGCATCCTATTGTATCGTATCGCACTGTACATAACTGTGTTACTGTTGTTATTGTTGTTGTCGTTGAGAATTGCAGCATAATTATGTGCATTTCCTACGATCAATCAACACACAAAACCCGCCCACAATTATTCATGTATATTTATAGTTTGTATATTTCTATTGTTTTTGAATTGTAATTAAAGGATTCTCAGTGCAGTTAGGTCCCGCTCTACATGTCACAGTGATATGATGATGCATGCTCAAGATCTCGTCAATAATTTCGTGTTTCTTTTTGTCGACGGCACTTACAAAATTACCTTTAGAAGTGACTGAACTAAACAGTCTATGGACGAGCCGCAACTGCTGCCTGACGAATGAGGCTGTTTGTGAGTAATGACACCCGACCAGCACCAACACTAGCTATGGCAGAAATGATACTGTGTTGTTTACACTGCTGACCAAAAGCAGTTGTGTCTTCTTCTACTTCTTCTTCTTAGTTTAAATGTTTAACGTCACTTCCTCCTAGTTTAGGAGATACGAGGGACATGTTTTAAAATTGTTTTAAATAGGCATTAAAGCCAAATTTTATTTTTAAGATTTTTTGTTCCAAGGTTTTATACGTCTTTTAAAAATTTATGTATTTAGTTATTGATTGATTTGTTTTGTTTTAATGTCTTCTCGACCACCTCAATCGGTCCTATCTGTACATGTCCTTATTCTTTCTTTATTTTTTTTAAAATTCCAGGTCCCTATTAGGTAATATTTACAATATAAAAAGGGACTAATTAATTATAAAAAAAAAAGGTTTAAGAAAGAAAAAGGCAGTTGTTTCAGACTTTCTACCCTTTTATCTACCCACAGTGCAGCGCGTCCAGTGCTTAAAGAAAGGCAAGCGTGACAACATTACACCGCTCTTGAAAGAACTGCACTGGCTGCCGGTCAGTTTCCGTATCCTTTACAAACTAGCAGTTCTGGCGTTTCGTCATTTCGATGGTACCCGTTCGCCTTATTTGTCAGCTTCACCCTGCGCCTACAATCCGTCGCGCACCCTCCGCTTGTCCATTATTATTATTTAAAAAAAAGAAAAAAAAAGGGGGGGGGGGAGAAATTGGATTGGACGGTAGTCGACTATGCCGGAAGAGGCTGCATTCTATCCCCGTTCACTGGAGTAAAAACCCTCACTCCCTCTCCCCTCACTCTCCAAATCACCCACCCCTCTCTGTTCCCTCGTCCACAGACTGAAAGTGCGGAACGATGAGTAGGGGAACATGCAAGGTGGAGGACTGATGCTCCAACAGATGTCAGAGATGGGTGTACAAAGTGTTTATTCAAAGGACCAGGACTTCTGACATGCAAAAGGAGCACTTGAGGACTCAGTCCATTATTTGTGTGCGTCACTTCTTCACGGTGACTCACGCTCGGACGCGCGGAGGAGGGTGGGAGGCGTAGGTGGAGGAGTTGTCGACTCTTTCCTTGGTTGTTCCCCTTGGCTGTGGGAGCCGGGTGGCGGCGAGGTTTCGTCCTCCCCTTGTGAAGGTTGGAAGTGTGGGAGGGCACGAGGTGTATTTCTGTATTCTGTACCTCGTCGCAGTTGACACCAGGTAACTTTGAAGTTTTGCATCAAAGTTTTTGTTTGAATCTGAGTTTAATTGGGTATCATGTTATTCCGCCTCTTTCCAAACTTTTCCAGCTTTTCCTTTTTTGTGTTTTATTTTCATCCACAGAATGGCTACCCGGATCTCCTTATTCAGTCCACATTGCAACCTCCACCCGTTTCACATAACACTTTTTTTCCTCATCGCGTGTGAAGGATGATTAGATGTGAGCACGGGGTGAAAATCTGTGCACATATTCCATCACTGTTTTGGCTGCATTTTGCTGTGTCTCCTTTCTATTGTTCTGGTGAATCTTATTCAATATTTGTCGTTTGCGTGCCATTGTTTAAGAAAAATCAGTTCATTTGACCCCTTTTATCTCATTCCATGTCTGTTTTTGCTCACTCTAGGACAACGCAACTGTATTGTTTAATCACTCAGGTAGAAATTTCTGTTGTAGTTTTTTTTTCTGTTGTTGTCTTTGATGCCTTTTTAAAGAATTTTTTAACTACTTTATTATCCCTTTCGGGAAATTCGGGCTGCTTCCCCCGGGGGAAGCGCGTCGCCGCGATGGAGCGCCACCCAATACCTATCCTTCCTTTTTTTTTAAACTACAATTTTGCTGTTCAGTTTTTTTTGTTTTTTTGTTTTGTTTTGTTTTCTTGTTTTGCTTTTCTTTGGTCGGTATACACCTAAAGGAATTATTCTATTCGTGGAATATGTGAGTAATTTTGTGTTTGAAGAATTAACATTCTGGGACTAAAGTGCAAAATCCTGAAATTTGAAATGTCAGTGACTAGCTTTGGGTCTGTCTGCTACTTTTTGATATTTTGCTTAGAGTAAAACTACTTGATTCTCATCATTGGATACGCTGTTTGAAGACGCCTTTAGGTCTTTTGCAGTGAGTTGGTGGTCTGGGCGTTGTGTGTGTGTGTGTGTGTGTGTGTGTGTGTGTGTGTGTGTGTGTGTGTGTGTGTGTGTGTGTGTGTGTGTGTGTGTGTGTGTGTGTGTGTGTGTGTGTTTAAATTCAAAAAGTGAGGTTTCAAAGCGTAGGAAAGGATGTAAGCAGCATAAAGAGCCTGCTTCCTGTCCCCGTGTGTCTCTGTTCACTGCGTCCGCTATGTAGTAGGCTATGTTAGATTCTGACAACGATCAATAAGAACGATAATCGGCTTTTGATTCTGTACAAGTAATCAAGGGAGGGAACTCTGCCGCAGGCTCTTCGTGTTCGTGGGTTCGTGTTTCTGGTGGATTCTGTCATTGTTCATCTCGAAAAAAAATCCCCCTAAAGACATTGCTTCCTGTCCCTCTTTTAAAAATTGCTTACAAAAAACAAAACAAAAACACAAAAAAACTGCACGTATTTCACTGCATCCGCGGAGCCGGGACAGTCGAGCAACAGAACGTTGGACTTTCGATGCTCGGGTCGTGAGTTCGATTTCTGACTGAGGTCAATTATCCGTGCTGACCTTTTTCTCATTGCCCCGTCTTTGAAATCACCCATGCGTGATGGTAAAGGACGTTAAACCACGAAAGACCCACCCACCCATCTCACTTCATTCACTCTCCGACGCACAGAACTACGGCAACTGGTGTACAAAGGTCACAATAACCGTTTGGTTTGCTTCCATTGGGTTTTCCTGCCACACCTTGACAAAAGACAAAAAACCCTTTGAATTTTTTTTTTTCAAAATCAGCCAGCATATGGTCGTTAAACAATTGTTCTCCTCGTCAAACCGATGCACGGTTCGTATGGTCGATGCCGCAGAAGCCCTATGTACACAGAACCCGAAGCAGACGACAAATTCAAGCTGCGTCATCTAAGTATCCAAACATAGATGGCGCCACTCGCCATTGTTTAACATCGATCCGGAATGTAAACATTTCTGGCGCGGTCTTCAAAGCCGGTGTCGTCCCTTTTGTTGGATTCCGATTGCTTACAAAAGGTTTCCGTCAGGTGGTGTTGTGACTTGTAAAATGGTCGTATACTGTGTAAACTTGTGAACACCAAGAAACCAAACGTCATCGTTGTGTTGACAAGGAGTCAGACCACGCTCCTAAGAGGAACGTCTTGTTCGTGCACTGGACGGGCACCGTGGCACACCTCGAATGATTTAGCAAAACTAGAGTCCCAAAATGCAATCAAAATGAAACGGGCTAACTCCATCTTTGCTAAGCCAACTTATGCTTGGAACAGTTTCGCTCGTGAGTGCGCCTGTATGCTCGAAATACTCCATCTTGATGATTAGTAAAGCTCTTAATGCGATACAATGTTGTTTACACTTAGCGCGAACGCCGGGTCGAACATTGAAATTCTACGACTGTTGTTTCACTAGTGGAACGCTCAGTGTGGTCGCCGCGTCATCGAGTACGCTTCTGTTGGCTCAGTGCCAGCATTACAGACGCTGTTACTGTCCAGGTGTCTAAGAGGTGTGACGGCAGATACCACGAAAACAGCTCAGAACGATATGTGAGCACAACAATGGTTGCATTAGCTTCTTCTTCTTTCTTTTTTAGTTTTACAAAAATGCCCAAAATACAATCAGAATTAACCTTCAGGAGTAAACAGGACACGTACTACAGCACACTTTGAGCAAAACGGCGGTTCTCTTGTAGAAGATGATATCGTGCTTCGGCAAGCTGACGTCATAGTCGATCTAGGTAATTGATATGTATGTCCAAAACGGACGCTTCTCTCATTATTCTTCTGTCAAGAACCAAGAAGAATGCTCTTGATACTGCAAATACAGACACATGACAGGACCTGAGACTAAGTCCGCTACCTGGGGTATGCGTCACTTCGGCGACACCGGCACATCTCAATGATGTAAAATATGTTTGAGGAAACCGGCGGCCCGTGGCACGTCCTGTAATATTGATGCCAGCTTCGCATTTTGATTGGTCGATGCGTCAGCGCTGCAGTGAATTTTAATTTTTGCGGTTTTGACTCAGTGCCAAGGAATTTGAGGAGCGCTGTCTCTGTGTGTGTGCGTGTGTGTGAGACATCTGTGATGTGAAAGAATTTGACCGAGGTGAAGGAGTATTTAGAAGGCAGAAGAGGTGTCACGAAGTGAGAGTTGCGTACCCCTTTCTATTCTCTAGTAGGTGAGTCAATTTTTGGTTTGAAATCATGGCAATTTTGCGGCCATTGTTAACCGGTCTGTTACCATATTTTACCTCCCAGCATACGTGTTTCCTGTACGAATATGTGTTATCATTTAATGACGGAACACAAAGGTTTCAGCATTAATATCACTTCATATGCTCACACCGAGTGTTCCTTACCTTTGAAATAATAATAATAATAGGGCGCATTTTTTTTTAGACTAAAACTTAATGCACCAATCACTCACCGACACTCACACACATTTTACAAACGATAGACAGACATACACTGGTGAAACTGACGTTACACAGGAAAGTACTGTGCGGAATAGGAACGTTTTAAGATTACTCTCAAAAACAAAGAGAGTGAGCGCATTTCTCAGATTCGCAGGCAAAGAAGGTTGTAGCGATAAAACTGAAAGAGCGCTCGCCGGCCCCTGTAGTGTAGTGGTTAGCACTTCGGATCATGGACCGGGAGACCCGGGTTCGAATCCCAGCCGAGGCAAGCGGGATTTTTGATACCTAGGTCGGCTCCTACCCAGAGCGGGTGTGCTATGGGCCCAATGGGGAGGCTGTTGCCACACAGCCGAGCTTCACCCACTTCACGGGTGCGACTTTGGGGGTGCTTCCCTTTGTATGACACGTCTTATGATGTGGATGATTACACGGCCGGCACCGCAGGTGCCGTAGTTCCCGGGCCTGGTTAATGCCGGGATATTTATGACAGGAAGCGTGGAATGCGGCCCTGTCCCGCAGTCCCAAACCACATGGACCTCCATAGCATCATCTTACTGTCATCCTCATCTCCATCATCATGCATAATAAAAATTGTCCCAGCTTCCGAGTCAGTCCTCCGTGGGTTCCACCCATGACCTGGGGGAACACCACTGGAGCTGGCAAAGAGTTGGGACAGCAAAAAAAAAAAAGAAAAAAAAAAAGGGCGCTCGCCAAAGGATTTCAAATTGCGACTGGGAATTTTGAGAAGCCTCTTTCTTAAAGTTTCTTGCCTGATCTGCGCGGTCCGTTTTTCTCTACAAAGGTATGAGCTGTGATCTCAGAATGTGCAAGGGTTGTAACATATGCATGTATAGCAAGTCTTTTAGTGTCTCGCTTTAGTTTCAGCTGTTCACCACTGCTATCTTTTAAGGTTTTAGCTGGCTCATAGTTGATGGTATGAATGCTGTACAGTCTATGCTTTTTTAAATTTATTTTTAGTTCTTATCACTGTTTTCGTCTCACTTGTGTGTGTGTGTGTGTGTGTGTGTGTGTGTGTGTGTGTGTGTGTGTGTGTGTGTGTGTGTGTGTGTGTGTGTTTTAAATACTTTCTTCCTTTTCTTCTTTGTGTTTGGTCTTTATTTTAATTCATTTGTGTTTTGTCTCTGCTGTTGCTTTTTATTTTACGGTACCTATGTTTTTGGTTTTGTTCTTAATCTGTGCTTTTTTACGTTACACATTGTTATTCGTCTAGTGTAAGTTGAGAGAACGCGTTGTTCCACGTGTTTCACATCATATTTTACTTGTTAAGATTGCAAGGCGCTTAGAGCTTGGTCCCCAGGGATAGGCGACCTATTATTATTATTATTACTATTATTATTCCTGACCAAACTGACACAGTTGTGTGTGAAATCTCGACTAGTTCCGGGTATGAATTACTAATGAAGACGTGGCTTACAAAGTCAACCGGTATATTATTTCTGTGTGGAGGAAAATCATGCAGTACGGGCAAAAGGTTGCCTGAATCGGCCTTAACTGCACTGTCACATATCCAGTGAACTGATGCACAAAACACCACCCGGAAGTATGCTTTCAGTGAATACGCATCGTGTTTTCCTAGGCGAAAGAGTACCTGCAAAGGCCGTTTACTCTACACCTCAGTGAACAAACAAGCCCCAAGCCATCGCGTACGTTTTGAATGTCTAACTTCGTTTTACTTGCCTGCCACTGTACCTGAGTAAATAATTATTGATAAGAATAATAATAAATAATAACAAAAAACCCCATGCATGCTCAATGCGGACAAGCCTTGCACATGAGATTGTGCTTCTCTCCTGACAAAGACCGTTAAAGGTCTGCATTCTCAAAAAAAAAAAAACAAACACAACCCCGCAAACATTGTGTTTTTTGAAAACTGCGACTTCTGCGACTGTGCATAATGTAGGCATCTCTGTCACAGTTGCAGAGTTTTCAGCGGTTCTGATACTCTTATAAAACCGGTGCGTGAGTTTGCAGTGACTACATTGTGCTTTTGGTCAGTCAGCGAGACACATTGCTACAGCGTCTAGCGGGTGTTGTGTGCTGCACGAGAAGACTTGCCACTGTGATCTTTCTCGCTCAGTGTCAAAACGCAAACTGAGCTGTGAAATCAGGCTGCCCTTGGCTTTTATACGGGTGTCAGGGATGCTGAAAACTCTGTAACTGTGACACAGTTGACCGTGTATTTTGCAAAGTTTAAAACACACACACACACACACACACACACACACACACACACACACACACACACACACACACACACTTTTTGTGGCTTTTTGTTGAGATTTCAGACCTTTAAGAGGTCCTGAGATTGGGAAAAAGGGAATATGACACGTTTAAGGCTATTTGTTTAGACATGCTTGATTCCAAAGGTGTCAGGGGAAACCAACTTGAGCTGCATTCTGTCTTTACACCACGCCCTGGTACAAGAGGCACTCTCACCATCTTCCTCCCCACTCGTACCTGCATCGTGTTTCAACTTCATGTCGGACATCTAGCTGTTGTGTTTGTGGCAAGGGTGCTCAAAGGAACGCCTTCAGTCTAGAGTTTAGCCGAACAATCCTGTGCCGACTGTGTAGGGACAGCACCTCAGGCCTGAGGGGATTGTTCGGGCTGAACCATGAACTGGACTTCCTGCTCTTCTCGTGTCTGTTTGTGGAGTTTTGCATTTTAATCAGCTTCACAGCAGACACTGTGACATTTTCCGCAAACATTTATGCAACACGAGCTTGGGTTGAGGAGTTTTGCAGCACGCGTGGTTTGTTTATTTAACAGCGGAGAACCTTGGCGAAAATTACAGTAAGAGCTGAATGCAGGCGCTGCAAGTCATACATAATTTGTAGCGAGACGAAGCACTTTCAAAAGACAGTGTGAGTGGAGTCTTTGTAAGTAAACTTGCGAATTTATACGCCTTGGCATTTCATCTTGTTGGCGCCCTTTGGTCCAGTCCACCCAGTCACGTGGTTCCGCCCTGTACGTCAAACACCATTTGACCGTCCTCAGAGAAAAGAACAATGTTCCTGACTTTGCCCGACTTACTCATTACGAGTAATTACCACGTTCTGTGCGCGTGTGTGATATTTCAGTTTAACTTTTTTCAGCCCCCCCCCCCCCACACACACACCACCACCACCACCACCACCCATACATAGAAAACTCTATTGGGGGGGGGGGGGGGGGCTTTCAACATCACGTGAAAAAGCATGAAACCCAACAGGCGAAAACAAAACTCATTCACGTCAGATGGACATGGTTTGCTTTCAAGGCCGGGCTATTTTCAACACATTTTGTCCGGGTTATTCATTGTGCGCTGACTAACTTCACACAGCTTCAAGACAGAATGGATGATCAAGATAATGAATATTATAAGGCGCTTTATCTAATTCAAAGCGTCGCGAACAGAATCCAACACACACTCCAAATGAATCACATCCCGGTGCAATCTCGCACATAAAGAACATCAGCACATTACAATCATCATCACGTGGTGCGAAAGTTTAGCTGAGCTCTTGAAGTTTCGGAACTTTCAATTGCATTTTTTTCCCCTGATTTTTTTTTGTGTGAGCTGAAAATATCCAAAAGGGAAGGAGGTTTCCTGCCGCTGTCATGAGAGTGTTTTTGGAGGTGGGTGGTTGCTTTGTTCGGTCAAGAATAACGTCATGCTGTGCTTCGCCCAATCACATCTCACCTACCCGCCAGCTGTCAAGATGTATCCAGGAAGACAAAACAAGAACCTCGTGGCGCCTTCCACCCACCACCTCCATAGGGAGTGGACGTCTTCTCTTTTATTTGTCCCTTCCCTTAAGAAAACTTGGCCTCCTCCAAGTAACGCTCACGTGGTACAGTTCGCCCGTTAGGGGGTGCCAATGTATACCACTCATTCACAGAGGGGGCAAATGTACTCCAGTCGACCACTAGGAGGGGCGATTGTATACACGCTGCATAGGAGGGGGTGCAAATGTATACTAGCATTCGGACTGGTCAACTCTCGCGACATTTCCACGCTATGGCCAGCATATTCCGTCTTAAAATGCGTCGCATAAAGTAAAGCCGTAAAAGGAAGTAAACGGCCGCGTGACCTTACTTCGCGAGACCCGAATCCGGAGTACATTTGCACCCCCTCCCACATAGCGGGGATACATTCGCCCCACTAGTGGACGACTGGAGTACATTTGCCCCTCCTGCGCATGACTGGTGTACATTTGCACACACCCCCCCCCCCCCCCCCGTAATGGGCGAGCTACACCAGCTGAGCCCAAGTAACATTCTCTTACGGCCAGAGCGACCTGGCTGACCTGGGTCGCACTCGAGACGCGGCGTGATGATTCAAATAAAAGGACTTTTTCTTTCATGACATCTCGTTCCACCGATGGCATCTCAAACCGCCTCGGGACTTCTGCTTTCCGATTTCTCCGTATTTATCGAAAATTGTTTACCGTTGTCAAACATGGAGCGGCGTATAAACGGACCTAATTCTTTATTTTGAGTGATTCATTTTGTAAGGCTTTTTGATGTCAAGTTTTCGTGCAAACAGAGCTTATCTTTTGACACACGCCAACCAGTTCGGTAGGCTGCAGTCTTTGTTCTGAAGAATGTAAGAGGTTCGTTTCACCCGTGATCGTATGACTCAATGATTTGCACTGAGGTTTCTACCCCCCCCCCCAAAAAAAAAAAAGAAAGAAAAAAAAACTTTTTCACTTTCTTCTTCTTTTTCTCTGACATATACTCATCAATAACAACAAAAAGAGCTCTCGTTCTCCCATTCTTTGTCTTGTATCTTCTTCTTCTTCTCTCTCTCTCTCTCTTACAAATAAGAACAAAAAAAAAAAACAAAAAAACAACAACAACAACAACACCCCAAACAAATAAACAACAAAAAATGAAAACAACATTGTATGGCATTAAGATCTGTACTAATCATCAAGATAGAATATTTCGCGCGCACAGGCGAACTCACAAGCGAAACTGTTCCAAAACATAAGTTGTCTTAGCAAAAATGAATTTTATTTAATTTGTCATGAACGGCTAATAGGAGAATTTTTTTTTCAGTACAGAAAAGTTAAGACTCACAGTTGCATCTTACCGAGAGAGCAATAATAATGTGATAATGATGGTTATACAATAATTATGATAATACTGATAATAATAATAAACCTTTTTTTCTGACACTGTAAGATCTAAACTTTAGCCATCTAATAATAAGTGATAATACAGTCATAAAAAGAAAAAAAAGTTATTACAGAACTATACAGCAAAGATAAAAAAGAGAGAAGACAAAATAATGGGAAGGGGGGGGGGGTCAATATGGGAGAGGGGCTGGTCTCCTGCTGTGTCTTGTGATCACTTCCTGGATACCCGTGAGATGACTGGATGCAGAATGTTTGCATACAGAAAGGGAGGAGGGTAAGGTGGGGGTAGGGGGTGGGGGTCATCTTGTTAAATACACGTTGCACAGTTCAACCACTCGACCCACAGAAGTGCGGGAAAAACCGCGCGCCACAGCTTTGGCTTGAAGTGGACCACAGCGCTAGAGCGGCATAGAGTTGGACGCGCGCACGCTGTTGTGGAAAGCCTACGGGTGTCTATAAATAGCTCCTCGTTCAGAAGGTTGTCAGCATGAACGTCAACCCGTGACTTGATGACAAGGGGGCGGGGTGCATGTGAACTCGTTAAATCAGGGATGTGATGCCATCACGCACTCGTTAAATGGACGGATCGGGGATCTGGGCAACGCATTAATGCATGCCACTTCTCGTGAGTACCACGTACCACGCAGCTCATACCAGTATTTTCATGAGTCCGTGCGCGTGAGAATAACTGAGATAATCTGAGAAAGTGATGCAGCTGACCTGAGATCCTTGTTTTTTGGGGGTTCACCGAACAATCAACGAACACGGTTAGGAAGCAGAAGAGGACGATCTCACAAGACAGCACAAAGGAGAGGACAGAACCAGTGAAAACCGTGAGAATGTTTTGAAAACGTATTGCTGACACGAAACAGAGTTTTCATTTTCATTTTTTTTTATATCTGGTTTTCATCTTTCCAGTAGTACAGATAAGAAACAGAGATCTAGGTTGATGAGTTAAGCAGGTAACCGGTGTAAACGTGGAACGCCTCAATGTGTTTTTTTTTAAACAAATCAATACGTATGAAATGCGCACAACAGAGTGTGAAAAAGTTTTCTTCGAATGCTCTGACTGTGTGCAACAGACTCAGTTACTAAGGTCACTACGTGCAGACGACGCTATTTGGTTGTGCACTGAGGACCAGCTAGACGGCGCTGACCGCTGGCTAGTATTAAGGCCATGTCACACGAGAGGGCAAAAACATTTGAAAACATTGTTTTCAGATGTCTCGCTGCGAAACAACGTGTTTTGTCGTGTGGCCTACTTCAAAACAGTGTTTTCAAAACACGTTTCGATCGTGTTTTCAGTTTTAGAACCTTCCCTAAAATCTGAAAACATGTTTTGTGCTTCAACCAATGAAACCTTGTTCAAGGAGTTAAGGGAGAGCACTTTACGCATGTTTCGAGGTTGTCGTTCGCAAAACATGTCTTCGCGTGTGTGTCAGGTATTGTTTCGGAAAGCCCGTTTCGGGCGTTTTGCCTTCCAAAACATGTTTTACAAAACGTGCTTAGGAAAACTTGTTTTTAGTGTGACATCGCCTTTAGAAGATTTCTTGAATCTCTGTCTGTTCAGGAATGGCCTTTAGGTTAAAAGAAAGTCCTATTTCTTTAGTAGTCAGTAGAAGCCACAAATTCACGAAAATGGTAGCAATGGCCAAATGAAACATCCTTCTATCTGGCAAACAACCTTACAGCTTCGAAAGGGGCAGTTTTCCATCTGAGCGGAGTTAGGAGCATAGAGGCTTTCACCAGGAAAAGTATAAAGTAAGAAAGGGAAGCGAGACTGCGTGCTTGAGAGCACTACAACTTTATACGGTGGTTTCATCACCTTGTACAGGAAAATGTCTTCCCTTTTTCACTTTCAGTGTCACATTTAACTTTGCCTTTAATTTCTTCCCGTGCAGTCACCGGAGGGAGCTTGTGAAATGACATTATTTGTCCTTGTCATTAGCTGTCATGGTAACTGCTCAATGGTCTGATTCAACCGCGGGTGAAAGACTGTGCCAACAAAAACGCGCATGTTTTAGGAATTTTACGTGGCTCTCAAAAGTGCCAAGAAATGTTTGTTCGTTGTCACATGACTAGAATGAAAACTGACATAACCGAACTGCAGAATGAACTGAAAAGCACGCGCCTTTGTACACCTGGAGGCGTGACTTTTTAAACGTACATTTCGGGTGAAGAAAAAACAAAAAAACAAACTATTTTTCCCTCTCAAGTACCTTTGTTATGTGATTATGTAGACACACAGAACGCTGGAATAAATGCTAACTGTTGAATGATGTCAAGATGTGAAGAGAGTGTCAATGAGGATGTGAATTTAGACTAATAATATGTTAAAGAGACGAATGCAATTTTGCATTTGAAATTTAAAACATTTCGCTTAGTAAACGAACTCCATTGTTTTGCTTTTAAATCTACTGCCTGTGTGATTCCTTCACTCATAATTATTGATGGGGTTAAAGGGGGTAAGCGGTGGTCTAATAGGTATCCCGTCGGACTTATCTGCTGCGCTGTCACGGCGATGAAGCGTGGGTTTGAGCCCAGGTAGAGCTAGTGATAATTATGTGATACCGTTTTTTTTTCTGTCTAACGGGCTGCCCATCAGGGGTTTGTCTCCGGGTTATCAGGCTTTCCCCCATACCAAAATTGAAAAATACAACAGGTATTGGGTGGCGCTGCACCGCGGCGACGCGCTTACCCCGAGGGAAGCAGCCCGAAATTCTCGAAAGGGATATTAAAGTAGTAAAAAAACACAAAAACAAACTTGAATGTTTCAGTCTTTTTCCTTCAGGAAATGTGCCTTTAAAAGTAAGATATTTCTGTCACTTTGGTGATATGGCTAATGACTTTTTTTTATATTTTTTTTATATACTTTTCAGCACCGTAAAGAAAGATAAAAAAACACCATGCAGTTGACAACAGTTTGCTTCCTTCTCGCCTTCTCAGTCTTCATCAGCGTTTGCAACGCACAGGATGGTATGTACATGTACCTCAGCCAGTTAGCACTAAATAGCGTTTTTTCCTTCTCCATACAATCTGCAATATTGTACCCGTCGTAGGATAGGACGGCAGAAATATAACCAAACTATTTTATCGTCGATGTTTCTGAAGAAAAACAGCAATTTTGCCCTGTTTCGCCAACCACATATACTGTCTTTTGGTAAATCGCTGTCTCATCGTACACGTTCAAAGCACCACGCTACATCCCGTGCTAAAGCGGGGGGGGGGGGGGGACCGGGATAGCCAAATGGCCCGCTAGAGCGTTGGACTTCCAATGCTCGAGTCGTGAGTTCGAATCCCGGATTGGGCCAAAAAAAAATTTGTGCTGACCTTTTTTTTTCGTTGCCCCGTCTTTGATATCACCTATACGTGGTGGAAAAGGGCGTTAAACTCCCAAACACCCACCCACCCTCCCTCCCTCTCTTGCAGAACCGGTACACGGGTGTCACGTGCTTCGGTCGGAAACTAATGTGGTCAAAGAATACAAAAATGCACGAAGCCTCAAAATGCCTATATATTTCCTATTAGCCAGAAAGCCACTTCACCGAAATCCACTCACGTCAACTTTACCTCTCTTCTCCTCAAAAAGTCCCAGCTTCACTGGCAGCTTGCCTGCTCTTGCTACCCCCTGGCATACACCTTGCCCTACAAAACACAAACATCACGCTTTTTCGTGACAACAAGAAATCAGTACAAACTAGCACACTGACAAACAGGGTCCGTCGAACAAAACCTTGACCCCAAGCTCAGTTTTCTGTCCTTACGCCTGTACCTCAGTCAGTAGCGTTTGTTTTTTTTCCCCTTCAGTCCTGTCATATACGTCGACCAGGAGGAAAACACGAGCGCCACGTGCTTCGGTCAGAAAATAATGTGTTAATGGTCAGCCGTTGGATGTTGCAGATTGTATGGAGACACTGGACATCGTCTACGTGTTGGATGGCTCGAACAGTGTGGCGCGAGGAAACTTCCGGGTGATGAGAAATGCGGTGCTTAGCTCCATATCCAAATTCACCATCCTTCCCAACCAGACCCGTGTAGGTGTTGTGACGTATGGAGAAAGGCTCTATGCCGACATTCCCCTCACTGATGACTTCAGTTCCTTACAACAATGTGAGTAGTTTTGGTGTGTGTGTGTGTGTGTGTGTGTGTGTGTGTGTGTGTGTGTGTGTGTGTGTGTGTGTGTGTGTGTGTGTGTGTTTAAGCGGTTGCACCCAGCTGTAGACTGCTATAATTCTTAACTAAAGTGTCATAATTATAATTAATTATAATTAGCAACTGAGAGAACCAACCAGAAAGATAGCAGTATCGTAGTTATTCCCCCCCCCCCCCCAGCTGAAACTCTATGACTGCTATTCATTCTAATTTGTGAAATAGCAGGTGACAAATCCACAGTCTTTGAGGGTTCACTATAGCCAGCTGAAACTCTGTGACGTGCTATTCATTCTCATTTGTGAAACAGTAGGTGACAAATCCACCATCTTTGAGGGTTCACTATAGCCAGCTGAAACTCTGTGACTGCTATTCATTCTGATTTACAGCGATTCAAGACCTACAGTGGCCGGATGGCAGCACCGCGACCCACGAAGGTCTGATCTACGCTACAAATATGCTGAGAGCCAGTTCCCGCAGCGGGGTTCCCCAGGTCATCGTGGTGCTGACAGACGGGGAGAGTAACCGGCCGAAACTGACCTACGAGGCCGCTCGCCAAGCTAAAAATGAAGGCATCATCATACTCTGTGTTGGTAAGTCGGGGCTGTCGGTGGTCTCGTGGTTAAGAGACCTTGCCACCAATGCGAAAGGTCAGGTTCTGGTCCCACTCGGAGCGAAGAATTTTTCCTTCTCGTGTGTGGCTCCGTTCATTCGGGCCGATCGTTGGGGTTTCTCTCCGGGTACTCCGGCTTCCATCCCCACTGCTTTAGAAATTTGAAATAAATGCAATTCTAAATTCCGACACTTAAATATTTGAGCTAACCCTTCGCAACACGAGACTCTAATTCTCTCACACAATGGCCATGTACACGTTACAATCACGTAATGCGAAGGGTCAGCTCTGCAACCGAAGTTTCCGAATTTTGAATTGCATTTACTTTTTTTAATTTTGTGGGCTGAACATTTCCAAAGCTGAAAGAAGGGTAAAAAACGTGGGATACTCGTGCGCGATACGATGGTGTTCATAATGATATTCATGTTTGGTGTTTTTGATATATTTTTTTTTTTTCAACACAGGTATTAGATTCGGCGAGATGAGCAGAGAGGAACTGTATGGCATGGCATCCAGTCCAAGCTACGTTTACTTAATAAGAGACTTCGATTCTCTTGATGAGCGCCTGGCAAATATTACCAGTGTCATCTGTCCAAGTAGGTGGATGTCTAGCTTTTTAGATTGAGATCAGTTGAACTAAAATATCGTATGCATTAATTTCAGTTTTCTCCACAAACACTTGGTGTGAAAATGTCATTGACAGCTTTTTTGATAGGCACAACTGACAGTTGAACGGACTATTGCGGCCTACAAAGCAACACCAGAAGATGTCCGTAAGATGTAAGATGTTCTCTCTGTATTTTTTTTTAACGGAAGTAAGCTTTGATTGTCTTCATTGACAATTCATTTTGTGTGTTCTGCTTTGATTCCAGTCCCTTCTTCCCGTAAGTTGTACACTCTCTTTCTCGTTTTTTTTTTTTTTTTTTGACAGTCATGACTTGTACTTGCTACGACCTTAGTACGAAGCAAAGCGCCCAAAACAGTTTTATGACTTTGCAGCCATTGCTTGAATGCTCGCTGGCCCACTTAAGATAAAGGTTATTGTGCAAGGTAACTCTTCGCTTATATTGTAGTATGTAGTCTAGGACCTTGGCTTTGAACTGAGAGAGCATTAAAAGAGCGTATATGGGATTCATCTCTCTCTCTCTCAGGGAGCCGGGATAGCTGAATAGTAGAGCACTGGACTTTCAATGCTCAGGACGTTAAACTCCCAAACACCCACCCACTTACCTCTCTCTCTCTCTCTCCGTGAAGGAAAGGTGCAGTTGTAGACCATTCTTGCTTCATCTACAAAGCCAATGCTGACATTTTTACCGCTTTCTTTGGTATATGGTGAAACAGAAAAGTTCTCCCCTGACAGGGGATTTGGCCTAGTGGTTAACGCATCCGACTTCGGATCCTGAGCTGCCTGGTTCGAGTCCCCGGTGGGCAGGAATATGGTTGGATTTTTTCATACCATATCGTGTCAAATCCATGTGCAGACTCGTTTGCGGTGCCTGTCTCGCCTTCGTGTACACACGCACGCACAAATATCAAGTGTGCACGCTAAAAATCCCACGTTTATCTTTCGAAGAAGAGTAGGCTGTGGCCGGTGGCGTGGTAAAACAGAAATACTGTCGCACGCACCAGAGTGAATGGCAGGGTGGAGGTTTGCACACAAAGTAGCGCCTAGCGGCAGCAGGCTTTCCCTGCTTCGTCCTCCAGCCTTGCGGCGCCTAGAGCATCTCATTAGAGATGGATACGTGCGCCGAGGAGAAGTCTACCATACCATACCATACCATTCTCTTTCCTCATCTCTGCGCGGCGTTAAGCCCTAACTAACTAACTAACTAACTAACTTTCCTCATCTCCCTCTGAACTAAACAGCAGAATATTAACCGGCCAGTCAACCCACCACCTGATGACCTAACGCCATTTAAGTGACGTCTGAGGTTGCGTATTTTAGTCGTATACCCACTTTTGAATAGTTTAATTGAGTTTTTCAAAATCCTCAGCTATCGCTTTCCTGCTCTTTCAATTTAATTTCATGATAACCTTAAAAAGCTATTGCAACAAGTAGCCGAAGTCCAAAATTTTCTAACCTCGTAATGACTGTTGGATTGTCGAACATAATTATAATCAATCAGTGAGGCATGTGTGTGAATGTGGGGTGTAGCAGAGTTAAGATGTCGTATGTGAGGTCGTACGACTGTAGAAGTGTCGTGACGTCGTGTGTGGTGAGTCGTTGCGTCGCATTTGGGGCGTAGTAACACATATTTATATACGTACAGTGACTGGCGAAAATGTAGCGGTAGGAGGGGGTTAATACAGGCTACACAGTACAGATACAGATTTCAAAGAGTATGATATATATTCCTATTTTACATACTGCATCGCATAACACCCTAGAAATGCTTTAAAATTTACCCCCAAAATCACAAAATTCAGCAGCCAACGACTCATGTGTAGGGTAAATTTCAACGGCGAATTCCAATACTCCCCGTTTTTGCGATGCTAGCAGCGACCACCTACCCCCTCATTCCTCTGTCGGCTGTTAATGTTAGCTCGTGCCAGCAGCGACCACCTACCCCCTCATTCCTCTGTCGGCTGTTAATGTTAGCTCGTGCTAGCAGCGACCACCTACCCCCTCATTCCTCTGTCGGCTGTTAATGTTAGCTCGTGCTAGCAGCGACCACCTACCCCCTCATTCCTCTGTCGGCTGTTAATGTTAGCTCGTGCTAGCAGCGACCACCTACCCCCTCATTCCTCTGTCGGCTGTTAATGTTAGCTCGTGCTAGCAGCGACCACCTACCCCCTCATTCCTCTGTCGGCTGTTAATGTTAGCTCGTGCTAGCAGCGACCACCTACCCCCTCATTCCTCTGTCGGCTGTTAATGTTAGCTCGTGCTAGCAGCGACCACCTACCCCCTCATTCCTCTGTCGGCTGTTAATGTTAGCTCGTGCTAGCAGCGACCACCTACCCCCTCATTCCTCTGTCGGCTGTTAATGTTAGCTCGTGCTAGCAGCGACCACCTACCCCCTCATTCCTCTGTCGGCTGTTAATGTTAGCTCGTGCTAGCAGCGACCACCTACCCCCTCATTCCTCTGTCGGCTGTTAATGTTAGCTCGTGCTAGCAGCGACCACCTACCCCCTCATTCCTCTGTCGGCTGTTAATGTTAGCTCGTGCCTAGCAGCGACCACCTACCCCCTCATTCCTCTGTCGGCTGTTAATGTTAGCTCGTGCTAGCAGCGACCACCTACCCCCTCATTCCTCTGTCGGCTGTTAATGTTAGCTCGTGCCAGCAGCGACCACCTACCCCCTCATTCCTCTGTCGGCTGTTAATGTTAGCTCGTGCTAGCAGCGACCACCTACCCCCTCATTCCTCTGTCGGCTGTTAATGTTAGCTCGTGCCAGCAGCGACCACCTACCCCCTCATTCCTCTGTCGGCTGTTAATGTTAGCTCGTGCTAGCAGCGACCACCTACCCCCTCATTCCTCTGTCGGCTGTTAATGTTAGCTCGTGCTAGCAGCGACCACCTACCCCCTCATTCCTCTGTCGGCTGTTAATGTTAGCTCGTGCCAGCAGCGACCACCTACCCCCTCATTCCTCTGTCGGCTGTTAATGTTAGCTCGTGCCAGCAGCGACCACCTACCCCCTCATTCCTCTGTCGGCTGTTAATGTTAGCTCGTGCTAGCAGCGACCACCTACCCCCTCATTCCTCTGTCGGCTGTTAATGTTAGCTCGTGCCAGCAGCGACCACCTACCCCCTCATTCCTCTGTCGGCTGTTAATGTTAGCTCGTGCTAGCAGCGACCACCTACCCCCTCATTCCTCTGTCGGCTGTTAATGTTAGCTCGTGCCAGCAGCGACCACCTACCCCCTCATTCCTCTGTCGGCTGTTAATGTTAGCTCGTGCCAGCAGCGACCACCTACCCCCTCATTCCTCTGTCGGCTGTTAATGTTAGCTCGTGCTAGCAGCGACCACCTACCCCCTCATTCCTCTGTCGGCTGTTAATGTTAGCTCGTGCCAGCAGCGACCACCTACCCCCTCATTCCTCTGTCGGCTGTTAATGTTAGCTCGTGCCAGCAGCGACCACCTACCCCCTCATTCCTCTGTCGGCTGTTAATGTTAGCTCGTGCTAGCAGCGACCACCTACCCCCTCATTCCTCTGTCGGCTGTTAATGTTAGCTCGTGCCAGCAGCGACCACCTACCCCCTCATTCCTCTGTCGGCTGTTAATGTTAGCTCGTGCCAGCAGCGACCACCTACCCCCTCATTCCTCTGTCGGCTGTTAATGTTAGCTCGTGCCTAGCAGCGACCACCTACCCCCTCATTCCTCTGTCGGCTGTTAATGTTAGCTCGTGCTAGCAGCGACCACCTACCCCCTCATTCCTCTGTCGGCTGTTAATGTTAGCTCGTGCCAGCAGCGACCACCTACCCCCTCATTCCTCTGTCGGCTGTTAATGTTAGCTCGTGCCTAGCAGCGACCACCTACCCCCTCATTCCTCTGTCGGCTGTTAATGTTAGCTCGTGCTAGCAGCGACCACCTACCCCCTCATTCCTCTGTCGGCTGTTAATGTTAGCTCGTGCCAGCAGCGACCACCTACCCCCTCATTCCTCTGTCGGCTGTTAATGTTAGCTCGTGCTAGCAGCGACCACCTACCCCCTCATTCCTCTGTCGGCTGTTAATGTTAGCTCGTGCTAGCAGCGACCACCTACCCCCTCATTCCTCTGTCGGCTGTTAATGTTAGCTCGTGCCAGCAGCGACCACCTACCCCCTCATTCCTCTGTCGGCTGTTAATGTTAGCTCGTGCCAGCCCCACAAGAATACTGACAAACAGTCCACATGCCAGGCTCATTACACTCTGTTTTCACTATTGCTCGGCATCAAACTTATTTACAAAGCCAACAAACCGCCCCAGATTGCCATTTTTTCCCTCTGCACACAAATTCAAAAAGGGTCAAAATTCTCTATAGCGGAATTTTTACTAAATGCCCCGGAAGCTATTAGTGTTGTTTAACCTGAAAGCCACACTACATCAGTGACGCTAGTATGACGTCATTTCAGCATGCATCGGGGGTTTAGACGCTGTGTTTGTACTGGACGGCTCCAACAGCGTGAGGCGCCGCGACTTCTGGACTGCAGTCTCCGCCATCAACGACACGGCCATGACCTTCTGGCAGAACTACACCTCTAGCCGCATCGGGTTCATCACGTACGCCACCCTGGTGTCGGAAACCATCCCGCTGACGACTTCCGACAACACCAACGACTTCGTAAACCGTCAGTTTCTCAATGAGTCAAACAACTTTGTTTTCATTTCATTTATGTCACAGTATACAATATATCTTGATATAAACCAAAGGGTACTGTTTGGTTGGTATTCCATGGCGAGGTAGGTTTTTTAATAGCCCCTGCGAGGTGACAGGTCATTGGCCACATCCCGCGGGCTACAACAACAACAACAACAACAACAACAACCACCTATCGTGGCAAACCAAACTGTAATCAGTATATACAGTATTGTATTTTTCTGGTCGTGTCTTTGTAGAATCTGTTTTGTCCCTAGTCGTGTGTAGTACACAAGAAAGTTGGAGAAATATGTCTGTGAAATGTGTAAGATGCCACCTCCACTGCACTCCTTTAACTCATTGCCGACCTTGACCGCGCGCCCGTGGAATTCCCACGTGACCCAGGCACGGTGTGCGCGCATAACCCTTGCCAACCGGGCGAGTTTAGCAATTTTTCGATTTTCTTGAAAGAGGTCCTTCTCAGATGTTTCCTAATCGTATTTGAAAGATAATTAGAAGCACTTTTATGGAGAATATTTTTGATTGGAAAAAGTGGGCATAGCGGTCACTGTGAGAGCGGAAATAAGATCGGTTGTGGGTGCTTGGTAACAGCGTCCTCGCGCGTCACCGTCCAGGGTCTGGGTGTGTGGTTGGCAAGGGTATGCAAGGGCTCTGCACAGACACTGGGTGCATGGTCGTGAAAACTTTTTTTTTTTTTTTAAACAGCTCAGGGTGTCCAGTGTTTCAGTGTTGTGATGTCTTGTTCATTTCGCTCTGTCTGTACAGGTGTAAATAACCTGGAGTTCCCCGACACAGGAACGGGTACAGACCTTGCCCTGCAGGAGGCTGTCCGACTGTTACAGAATTCCCTGCGTTTTAAGGTCCCTCGGGTCATCATTCTCATCACTGACGGCGGGAGCGATAAGCCGCCTAGGACGATACAGGTGGCCAACGCCGCTAAGGCCGCTGGGATTGTCATCTACGCTATAGGTCAGTACAGGATGGCCTCTAATGCAGCTCACTTGGTATAGTAATCTCTCTAGGGGGTGCAAATGTACCCTAGTCATTTGCGCTCAGTTGGTATAGTTTGCTTGTTAGTGGGTGCAAATGTATACCAGTCATGTGCAGGGGGAGCAGATGTACACTTGCTGCGCGGGGCGGGGTGCCAGTGTGTCCTAGATTTGGGTCTCGCGAGTTGAAGTCACGTGACAGCTAACTTCGTTTTATGAATGTATCTTAAACGAAAGCATTAAACGAAGTAGCCATCAGACGGTGAGGATATAATTATGTGCGTGTATGGTATCTGTCGTAACGAGCCTTTCCATACAAATAGTAGGGCAGCGAGAACTGGCGGGACTGAAGGGCGGGATACAATCGCCCCGCTGAGTAGAGAGCTCGAGTACATTTGCACCCCCTGCATATAACTCGTATACATTTGCACCGCCCCCCCCCCCCCCCCCCGGGTCGAACTATACCCACTGAGCGTCATTTGCAGGGTGAAATCCCTCTAACGTTTGACTGAACACCTGTTCACTGTTCCACTTGGACCACGTAGTCTTTGACAGTAAAACCCAGCGATTTTCTAAAATAACATGGTTACAGGGTCAGGGATTTCACTATCATTCATCGGTTGCTTTTCTTTTGCAAAACAGGAGTGGGTCCCTACATCGACGACGCCGAACTGAAAAACGTCAGCTCCGACACGACACTGAACATGACTGTGGAAACCTTCGATCTCCTAAGGGATCGGTTGAATGAGCTGGTCGACTCTGTGTGCAATCGTAAGTACGAGCATGGACCTCAACATAATTAAGCAATCTGTTGTCCATATGTATAACTCAATGTCACAATATAACTTGCTTTCCCTTACGAATATATTTGTCAAAATAGTACAAGAATGAATAAACCAAAACTTATAGAAACACACGGGAAAATGACGAAGGAAGGGAACAACAAAAACAAAAAAAAACCCAACAACATCAAAAACACCCCCCCCCCCCAAAAAAAAAAAAAAAACAAAAAAAAAAAAAAAAACAAAAAAAACAACAAAAAACACCCTTCCCTAACGGTACTTGTGCTTAGCGCAAGAACCCTCTTACTGATTCCCCCCCCCCCCCACCGCTCCCGTCCCCCGCAAAAAAAGTATGAGCATGGACACCGATAACGATAATAATGCAATTCACTTACACAGTGCAGGACTCAGCCCGACAAACATTCACGTTTGTTTAAAGAAAAAAGGCATCGACTCTACCCAGAAACTCCATCCAGAGGTATATTATGAGTTGAAATTCAAGTCAAAATGCAAGAAAATGGTGTTTAGTACGGTAGGTGAGAGGGTTGTCTTGATCGTAGCGGGACGCGTTTCGCCGGGATTTCACCGGCTCCTCAGCCACCTTAGATCCAGACAGGGAGGGAAGAATGGGAGTGGGGACAAGTCTGATAAACAAATTTCGGAAATACCATTACTGAATGCTAACACGGATAGGTGGATGAAAGTGAGAGTAAGCAAATATGTTTGGAGAATTATCTCACCTAATTTCGAGTGCTGTTGCTTCTGAGCCTCTAAGTACGAGCATGGATACTTATGTGATAGTGATAATAATGAAATTGATTTATAATGATAATCATGTTTCAAAAGCGCAATTCTTGGCAGACAACTCGCATTCACACATCACTCACACGCACATGAAACACATCGTTACATAGCGGGTACTACGCTACTACAGTAATCAATACAATGCCAGTTGGAAGAGGTAGGTTTTAAGACCTGCTTTGAAAGAAGCCAAGGTAGGCTGCTGTCTCGCGCTAGCAGGCAGCGAGTTCCAAATTATGGGGGTGGTAAAATGAAGAAGATCTCAAATATTTTGCCTAGGAAATTTGTGGAGCTTTTTACTGGATGAGCAGAGGGGAGGTGACGGATTGTATGTGTTATACAGTTCTGGACTCAGCCCGATGAAGAATCACGTGCTCTCTAGTGGTCAGCACGCAGGCCACCGACGTCAGTTCTGAGATGGGTTTTGCGGGCTCAGTTCTGAACTGTATAGCGCGCCTATCCCTTACACGGGACAAGTAAGGCTCTAAACCTCAGAAGAATGAATTTTTTATATATATATAAATTGAAGGATAATAATGTGCTGTATGGCCCTTTGCCGAATGGTGTTGACTTAAACTGGACAAGTGCAAAAGAATACGGTTAAAGTTAAACTCTGCCTGTGTATTTTTAAAATAAAAGTTCTGTATAAACGCGTCAGGTGAATGCATTTCTCTGCTCTGCTCTGTTTGCTAATAGACGACTGCAAGCCCCGAGGCCTTCTTTCTTTCCATGGTTCAATGATATCAAACTAACTACACGTGCTTCCCTCGTTGTAGTGTCTGGCAAAAGTTTGCCAAACCGTGCCATGTGTTGTGTTCATTATGCCGCGGGACGCGATCGGCTGAATTTTGGGGTGTCCACCGTTTTGTTTGGCAGGTGTGGAGTCATCCATGTGGAGCCTGAGGATATTTTTGGCAGCAGAAGCATATCTAGGAAATGACATTGATTGTGTCTAGCTGAGCAATCACGAGAGAGAGAGAGAGAGAGAGAGAGAGAGAGAGAGGTTCATACTTGTTGACGGTTCTGTTTTGTTTTAATATTAGTATTAATGATTATTGATAAAGTTCTGAGCCTGACTTTTTTCCTTCCACAGCTTCAGTGACAACACCCAGCCCCATGACAACGACGCCTCCAGTCATTACACGTAAACACCATCTCTCTCTCTCTCTCTCTCTCTCGGGGAGCCGGGGTGGTCGAATGGTAGAGCGTTGGACTTCTAATGCTCGGGTCGTGCGTTCCATCCCGGCTGGGGCCGAATATTTGTGCTGGCTTTTTCATCGTTGCCCCGTCTTTGATATCACCCTATGTGAGACGTGGTTATACATGGAGAAGGTTCAACTCCACCCAACAGGGACGCCTTGACTTCTTCCTCATCTCTCAGAATCTGTTAGAAAACACTAGTGGGGCTAATATTCTTCCAGGTTATCGCTCAGACCATGCGATTATTACTCTAGAGTTTAAGCTAGGTTTTGAAAGAAAGAGTAGGCCGTTCTGGAAATTCAACAATACTTTACTTCATGATAAGAACTATATACATCAAATAAAGACAACAATAACCAATCTCAAGAAGCAATATGGAATCCCTGTATACAACTTCGAAAATATTCACAAAGTAAAAGATGATGACCTGCAATTGACAATTAATGATCAACTCTTTTTTTAAATGATCTTGATGGAAATCCGCGGTACAACAATTTCATATGCTTCTTATAAAAAAAAGACAGACTCAGAAAGAGAAAAAACATTAACAAAAGAGATATCAGACCTGGAAGGGAATATCCATGCAGATAATGTTCATTTATTGGAAAACAAGAAAGTGGAACTACAAGAGCTAAGGAACAAGAAAATACAAGGCATTATAACAAGATCAAGAGCCACGTGGATCACTCAAGGGGAAAAAACAACCAGCTACTTCTGTCAGTTAGAAAACAGAAATTATACTGAGAAAGCAATACATTTCCTGGAAAAGGAAAATGGTGAAATAATCTTTGATCAAAACACTATTACTGAGGAGACTAAGTGCTTTTACGAGAACCTATATATGTCTAGAGAAAATGACCTAAATGACGTCAGTCTTCCAACAATAGTTACAGCCCCTACGCTATCTGAGGAAGAAAAAGAGTCGCTAGAGGGCCCAATAACAAAACAGGAGGTATTGCACAGTTTGAAAAATATGAAAAACAACAAGAGTCCTGGTACAGATGGCTTCACAACTGAATTTTTAAAGTTTTTTTCTGGAAAGACATTGGAATATTTCTGGTCCGATCAATCAGTTATGGTTTTACTATGGGGGAACTGTCAGTTACCCAGCGACAAGGAGTGATTATATGCATACCCAAAGATGGTAAACCAAAGAAATACTTAAAAAACTGGCGTCCCATTTCATTACTGAATACATCATACAAACTAGCATCAGCATGTATAGCTAATCGACTAA
Organism: Batillaria attramentaria; assembly: GCA_018292915.2. Classification (NCBI taxonomy): domain Eukaryota; kingdom Metazoa; phylum Mollusca; class Gastropoda; family Batillariidae; genus Batillaria; species Batillaria attramentaria. The sequence goes on along the minus strand of JACVVK020000175.1, from coordinate 105,518 downwards.
AAGCTGTTCTTCCTCAGTTGATACATGAAGATCAGACAGGATTCCTAAAGGGCAGATACATTGGGGAAAACATAAGGCTGTTATTTGAGGCTTTATCCCAAACTGAAAAATTAAATATTCCAGGTCAGCTCCTAATGATTGACTTTGAGAAGGCTTTCGACAGTGTGGCACGGACTTTTATTCATAAGGCAATGACTCTGTTTAATTTTGGCCCCGACATGAAGAAATGGATACAAACTTTTTATGCTAATATTACCGCTTAGAACAGAGTGCTCCTAATGTTTGCACTTCCTTATCACAGTGAAATTCATAATTATAGGCTCTAGTGCCCTCTCTGCCAACACCCCCCCCCACCCCCCCCCTCCAATGCCCCAAGCCGTCCCCCCCCCCTTTTTGGTTGTTATTGTTGTTGCTTTTGTTTTGTCTGTTTGTTTGTGTGTCTTTTTTCCCGTAGGCTTTTTTAAAATTTTGTTCTTTTCCTCCTCTTCCTTTCTTTTTTCTTGTGTGTGTGGATGTGA
>JACVVK020000175.1:10000-102500 GCA_018292915.2 Batillaria attramentaria | reverse complement strand
CTGTCAATCAAAGGGGCCGAGCCCCCAGAATTCACCCAATCGCGTGTCATCTACACAAAGAGGTTATAGCTGGCGTGCTAGCGTACACACCCCTCCGATGCTTGCCTGTGTGTTTTGCAGGTATCACAAACGCGGTGGATCGACAAGAAATCCAGAGCATAGGGAACCAGCAGTCGTCCCAGTGGGCCCTTGCGCCCACGTACGATGACGTCCCATCAAGACTGGCCGGCCTTTTGAGCAACGTCTGTCGGCTGGCGGCAAGGACCGGATGACGGAAACCACAACTGCTACACCATCAGATTGTTCATCTTCTCGCACGGGCGGCCATCCAGTGAATGAGCCTGCGGGGATCCTACGTTTGTCGAAGAGTTATTTGTCCCTTGTTATCACTTCGAACTTCTGAAACTACGTGGCGTGGCTAATCTTGTCTGTGTGCTCGTCAGCCTTGTTAACAACAACAGCAGCAGCAGCAGCAGCAGCAGCAACACCAACAACAACAACAACAACAACAACAACAACAACAACAACAACAACAACGTGTTTGGGACTTTGGAAAGTTACACCAAAGATCGCATTTGTTGCTAAGGGTTTTGGTAACACCAAGTTAGTCAGGCCATCAACTTATTTCCTGACGAGTTCTGTCCTTTGGTCATCGGTTCCGCATAATTATCATCTTGGCTGTCGAAGACATTTGGAAAAGTATGCAATTACCGTACATACTTACGGTATACTTAGGGCTAATTTTCTAGTGCCGGGTCGTAAGTGGGAAACCATTCAGGAACTAAGTGACGAGTGGAAGAGAACTACCCGGCCAAATGGACGACTCCACTCCTGTCAGTCAGAAGGGTCGAGCCCCCCAAATTCAGCCAATAATCGCATAATAAGCACAAACTTTTACCAGATAGTACAACAAGCACGTATAGTTTGATATGACTGAAGCATGGAAAGAAAGCAGTAAGTTCATTGACGTAAAAAAACCATTACGTCAATCTCTTTCATCCTGAAATCACCCCTCTTCCCATACAATGGACGTAAGTTACTGTGTTTTGCCAATACACGGCAGAGTAAAGGAGCGGGACTTTGGCCTCGGGGCTTGCCGAGTGGAGTCGTCTATTAGACTGCTGCTGTGCCGTTAGAGGCCTTGAACTTTCAAGTTCGTCGAGAGCAAGTAACTCACCCAGAAGTTTAGGATCATTGATGGCTCAGTCACTGGATTTGGCCGCCTGTGGTGAGATTATTGAGATTTTGTTTTTCTGCATGTCCGGCTAAATACAAACATTCGTGTGTTACGAGTGTATGACATTCCTGGGAATAATTACGTATTTATAATAATACTGACATACTGACATGCAAATTGTCTATGCTCAGCTATTTTGATTTACGCCTGCGCGAATGTAAATTGTACTTTTTTTATAACTGACCTGGGAAATCCAAACCAAGATGGCGGGGTATCGCGAGGAATTACTAAAATTTGATTACTAAAATCCCAGATTGTTTTTGCCTTCCTTGAGGAAACATCACACGCGGTCACAGAGCCACTCTAGGCGCTGTTCAGTCGTTGAAAATGGCGGCATTAGGCATGTTTAGTAGGACTTTGTAAGGAGGACTTGGCTCAGCAGCGTAACCCATTTACATGTAAATTAGGCACGTTAAGCCCCTTTTCCATGACCGACGTACGTCGACAGACATCCGCCGATTGTCGGGCAACTAAAATCTGCGGAAACGCGCGCTCGCCGACTCGCTCCCACAAGTATGGCCGGTCGTGAATCAAATCGATTATTTCGATGACTTTAGCCGCCGAAAGTTGAGGCTGAACACTGCTAGCCGCCATCTTCAAAGTTTCCGGTTTCCGGGTCAAGGCCGCATTCCGCTAGCGGCCAGTCAGATCGCTTGGATTTCCGCCGACAAGGTCACCGACTCGCCCATAGTAGAGCGCCGCTCTACTCTCGCTGACGCGTCGGCCGATGTCTGCCAACTCCTTTTCCATGGACGATTTTCAGCTGGGACGCGAAGTTGGCCGATTGTCGGGCGACGTACGTCGGTCATTGAAAAGGGGCCTTAGGGGTACCATTCGCTAATCGCAGCGCGTTAGCCATTTGCGGCCTCAGCCGTGTCCGCCTAATTTACATGCAAACGGGTTACGCTCTTAGCGATGCCCTCTTTACGAAGTCCTACTAAACCTGCCCACTGGCAGAAGTCTCGCGACGACTTCGCTATGGACTTTGTATACCGCGGATTGTTTACATTACTTCCCCATCTTTTTATGAGCATGTATTGTAGCCATGTTGAAATCCGATTTTTCACTTTTGTTAGTATGCTTGGCGTGGAGGTGCCATAATGACAAACTTTGATACTTTTTGTACTGTTCTCAAACTACTTGGGATGCCACTTCTGTTTGTGTAATGGTTTATCGGAGTGTTTGCTCGCGTCAGTTTGGTGGACTAATGCTTTGCTGTGATAACGATGGAATTGGAACTGCTTCTGTACGCAATGAACGCATTAACTGATATAAGCGCTTTATCCCAAATATCATCTTGGTTCAAAGCTTCACACTGAAGCGTTTTTGACTTGTTTCGAAATGTATAAATTAACAAAAGAACACTCCGAAGTCTTAGCATTGTTTTATTTTACGGAGCATACTAAATCGTTATCACTTCTCCTGCGTTATTGTTGCGCGGTGTAAAGTCACAGAGAACTAAGTAAGTAAATCCTGTGTTATTGTTTTGTCACAGAATGTGCTAGTTTTTTTTTCTTCATTTGTCATAATAGGACTGCATTAACTGAACAGTCCGCGTGATTTGTCTGTGGAACCTAATAAACCTTTCACACTTTGAAAGTGGCTCTGTGTGTGTGTGTGTGTGTGTGTGTGTGTGTGAAAACAATCAAAGCAAAACACAGCGTTGCACAAGACCAAAAGCTGACGGCCACAAAGTCATGTTCAGGATGTAAGTACTTAATCCCTTTGACATCATGAAGGCTTCATGTTATATACGGTAAGGGGAGAGAACCTAAATTTATCATATGGACCGGGTTCTCTAGATGGGCGAAGAATACAAATGCACAAAGCTTCAAAATACCTATATATTCCCTATTAGCCTCAGGCATCATAGTCACACCTAAAAATGCTTCAATATAGAAACAATTACCATGCAGAGGCCATTCAAGGGCACGTACCTGACGGGAGTTAAAAAATGAATGTCTCCTTACCGCTAAGGCCCCACTGGAGTAAAGCTACTCTACTTTCTGTAGCCGCTTCATCCAAAACCACTCATGTCAACTTTGCCTGTGTTGTGCGCAAAAAGTCCAAGCTTCACTGGCATCTTGCCTCCTCTAGCTACCCCCTGGCATGCACCTTGCCCTACCAAATACAAAAATATCACGAAACTCACGCTTTTCCGTGTCAACAAAAATCACTAGAAACTATCACACTCGCAAAACAGGGGGGGGGGGGGGGGAGCCGGGGTGGTCGAATGGTAGAGCGTTGGACTTCTAATGCTCGAGTCGTGAGTTCGATCCCGGCTGGGGCCAAATATTTGTGGTGGCTTTTTCATCGTTGCCCCGTCTTTGATATCACCCTATGTGGTGGAAAAGGACGTTAAACCCCCAAACACCCACCCGCAAAACAAGGTCGATCAAACAAACACCGCAGGCGCAATTTGTGTCCTTGTGCCTGCTGGACAATTTGTTGTTTGTAATTTTGCACCTCGACAGGGATACGTTGTTGTTTCAGAAAGTAAATCAGGAGGGGATTTAACGTCTTAAGGATTAAAGAAGGAAATCCGCTCAGACTGTTCATTCGTCTGTCACTAACAGTCATGGACGTCAGTCGTAACGCTGTGAGAAAAATATCAGTTCAGACTGCTTATCTCACAAACAAACAAAACAACACAGAACCAGCGCACTGTTTTCTATCGCCACAGAATTCATATTTTTATGCATGAAAACACACGATTTATCTTCGCAGAATACGACAATCACAACTATACGTGCATTCTCAATTTACTATTCCTCCAACTTGACAGACATATTACAATGTTTTGTTTACAACGTTTGAAAAAGTAACTGATATGAGCATTATCTTGAAAACAGTATTGAACAAACCCTAAAGTAATTTTACGACAGCCACAAAGGGAAGCACCACATAATTATGAATCAAACCACTAAACTAAATAATCGAAATTCAAAATGTACGACATGAAAATAACGGTTGGAATGTACATATCACAGGTATGCCATTGTCTGCTTATGGCACTTACCTATCTATCACTTTACATATAGGCATCACCTTAACAACATGCATATCATGATATGGTTCTCATAAACGTACAACTGACAATTGTGGCAATAGACGACTCCACTCGGCAAGGCCCGAGGCCAGAGCTCCGCTCCTTTATTCTGCCGTGTACTGGCAACACTCCGTATTGGTAAGGTTTTATTTTTTTTCACTAGAAACGTAGAACACAGTTTGTGCCCCACGTCAGCAAGACAAGAGGTACTGGACGGATGAGTATATTTTTGCATACGTCAACTGAACATCGTGTCGAAATTGTGAACTTTGTAATCATATCACAGGCACATAACTGTGAACCTGCGTGTGTGTTGGATGAAACGGCAAGATTTTTACTTCTGTACAAAATAAAAATAATGTAATGTCGGAACACGCCAAAGTTGTGAAGTACGTCATCGAATCATGGGAATGCTGTGGGGTACGTCATCGAATCATGGGAGAACTGTGGAGTACGTCATCAAAACAAGACGGTGTTGGATCTCTGTGGGAGGAACGACTTGTAGGCTCTTTGGCGTCTTCGCAACTCGTCCTTCAGCGCCTGGTATTCCTCTGGAGTGTACTGATGTCTTGGTTTAGACTGCAACACACACACACACACACACACACACACACACACACACACACACACACACACACACACACACACACACACAATTTGCTACGTATGAAAAATCCTTCATAATATTAAATAATATTTCGTAAACAAGACAGGGTAGACAAGACCATTAGTGGCTTCCCCAGAACTGTGAAAACAGTTGTGCGGACTCTTGTGCTGTTGACACCACGTATGGCAGGCAACTTGAAGGGGTGGACTATTCCCTCTCTCTAAAGAGGAGCAACATTAAGGGGGTGACTGCGTGTGATACTGGTGTCTGATTCATTTTTCCTCGCAATTAATGTTGGCAATTCTATTTTTTATATCTCGACAGCTTGAGCCCGACCACCCCCTGCCCTCCATATGACAAAACTTGTTAAAAAGAACAAGCCACTGTACACCAGTAGGCGCCACTTCAAGCCACTGTTACGCAAGGCGTGGGCCTCTTCGCTCGGCCAAAGACCGCTGCAGATGGCGTAATGGTGGCTTGAAGTGGCTCCTGGCGAAACTAAAGACTTCAAGTAAAATTGCGATTTTCGCATGGGCTTTTATGAGTTATATGTATGTTTATTTGGTGGGCTATTCCACCTGGAATACCACATGGCCAGCGACACATAATAATAATAATAATTGTAGAGGCGCTTTACCCAATTTCTTGAGTTGGCTCAAAGCGCCGCGAACTGAACCCACCGCGCACGCTCACGTGAATCACACGCATTCTCTCACACACTGAACATAATAAACACATAACAATCACGTGGTGCGAAGGGTCAGCTCAGCTATTTAAATTTCGGAATTTAGAATTGCATTTATTTTTCAAAGTTGGTGGGCTGAACATTAACATGCCACTATCAAAACTGTAATCGTGATGCTGTGTTACGTGTATAATCACCTTCTTGTGTGGGAAAGAAAGCCGCCTTGGTTTGCCAGCACTGTTAGCTCTCCTGTGCAGCAGTGGTTTCGGTGAATCTGGAGAAAAATATCGCAAAAGACATGCATTCTGTACATTTTGAAGAAACAAAAGGCGCAAAATTCACCAAAGAGCGGCAACACACCACCAACTCACACCAACAAAAAAATTCAGCCGAGCTTCATTATGAACTAGACTCTGAAACATTATCATTCGGCCAATAGTAATATTACTCAGAGTGTCTCAAGCGTCATCGTATGGATACGAGATATGACTAATCATTGATAACAATTTACCTCATTAATTAATTTAAGGTTAATTAACAGATTAGTAGCTAAAGGCACAGACACTGATAATGTTCATTAACTGATGGGAAACCCAACCTGGGCTCCTTGGCGAACACTTGTATTCTGCGAAAGGAGTTGAGTTTATGTACGCGCCCTGAGCTCTTGCGAGATGGGGCGCCACAAATACCCTTTATTATTACCCTATATTATTACCCTTTATTATTACCCTATATTATTACCCTATATTATTACCCTTTATTATTACCCTATATTATTACCCTTTATTATTACCCTATATTATTACCCTTTATTATTACCCTTTATTATTACCCTATATTATTACCCTTTATTATTACCCTATATTATTACCCTATATTATTACCCTTTATTATTACCCTTTATTATTACCCTATATTATTACCCTATATTATTACCCTATATTATTACCCTATATTATTACCCTATATTATTACCCTTTATTATTACCCTTTATTATTACCCTTTATTATTACCCTTTATTATTACCCTTTATTATTTATTATATCGTATTGATGACAATTACCAGGAAAACAGAAACAAACTTTCTCTCCCCTTCCCTCCAGTTGATTAACACAAAGTGCTTGGTGAACGTGCATGTTAGCAAAGTGAAAGATAAGAAAGTGTAAAATAATAATACTAATAATAATCAAAAACAACTATTTTGTTAGCTTGTGGGAAGTATTGATTTTTTAACTTTAATAGCTAGCGAATGGAATTCAAAGCCGTCTACTCTATCACTTCTCATCATGGCAAGCGGCTCAAAGTGATCAAATCATTAGTTTTGTCTACAAGCAGATAAAAAATAATTACTGACTTTTTCTCATGCAGATAGTCACTAAACATAAACTAGAAACGAAAACCATAATTAATCATGTGACCTTGACCTTTTGGAGAGATCACAAAAAGCGTTTATGTCCTGTGTGTGAGAGAATGCGTGTGATTCACGTGAGCGTGCGTGTTGGGTTTAGCTCGCGGCGCTTTGAGCCAAAATATTTGGGATAAAGCGCCTATATTAATGCGATTATTATTATTATTATTATTAAGCGTTGCGTAGCAACTGATTATATTGCATGAAGTAATTATTTCTTTAGGTACCCATCGCATTTAAAGCAACAACAACAAAAAACAACAACAACAAAACAACAGCAAAACAAACAAATAAACAACACACCGAAGTTAGATAATAAAGGTTAAGGAAAAGTGGACACGGATAAAATGAAAGGGTTAAATTGATACAAGTTTAAAAAAGGGAAATGAGTTAGAAAACCTTGAAAACCCAAACACACCTTCCTCAAACACGTTGTCATTTGTTTGATAAGAATTTATTTCATACTGCCGTTCACTGTGAGGAAATGTAAGTGACACATTAACATAGCGTGTCCTTCAATCTGTCCAATGAGATAATCATTAGTAAACGGGCACTCGCAAAACTAAAAATATTTCGGGGTTTTCCCCCGCTAATGACATGATGCAACCAATGGCTTCTTAAGCGAAACAAGGACCCTCGATCCGCCATAGCGTTACGAAGTTAATCCGTGTACACTGCGAATCATCATTAAATATTACACCCCAGTAGGAGTTAAAGCAAACACCCACTCAGGAAAACAGCTTTGTGAAACAATTACACACACCAAACAACCATGCACATCAGTATTATCGTGTATATTTCAAGCCTGAATTTTTCACACTCAAAATTAGAATAAAACACTCGCTGTTAAACAAATCGCCCCGCCGGCTGAATAATACGGATACATGACATCCAAACTTGTAAAAGGAAAACAATCAACAAAACGCCAACAACTAACATAATCAAACGAACAAACTGACGAAAAAATATGACAACACAACCAGACAAACACTCTGAATAAAACGGTTACATGACATCCACACTTGTAAAGGAAAGAAAACACCACAAACTAACAAACTCAACCAAAAAAGTAAACAAACAAACAAACAAAAACACAAAAAACAACAACAAAAAACAACAACAAAAATACAACAACACAAACAAAGAAAAGAACGAACCAATAAACCTAAAACAAAACAGACAGACAAACACGCTGAATAACATTGGTACATGACATTCACACTTGCAAAAGAAAAGAAAAAAAAACACAACAAAAAATCAACAAAACAAACAAACAAACAAACAAACAAACAAACAAACAAACAAACAAACAAACAAACACATTAAGCAACAAAGAAGAACAAAAGAAAACAATAAATAAAACGACACAAACAGACAGACAAAAACACAAACAAACAAACAACAACAATAGAAACTTACAGAAGGCGCAGAGAACTCCCGATAGTGAATTACCTACCTTGGTTGTGGAGAATGAGAATGGGAAGCAGACAGATATCTAGCGAAACTTTTCTCCGTCTCGGGCGAAGTAGATCCGCCGGCATGCTCCACGCCAAGTAAGGAAAAGTCTTTCAGTTTGTTGTCGCGCCCTCTGACGTAGACTTTGTTGCCTGGTTTGGGCCGGTTTTCCTCCTGTTGACGCAACACAACAGCCCTTACTCTACATACAGCCCAAGCACGACCACCCCCTGCCCACTAGATGATGAGACTGGTTAAAAAGAAGCAACCACTGCACACCAGTAGGAGCCACTTCAATCACTGTTACACAAGGCCCTACACTACCAACGAAGTCCTCCTTACGAAGTCCTACTCAACATGTCTATTTCAGTTTACAATTAGTCGGTCGGCCGGCGGTGTAGAGGTCACGCCTCCAACAAGAAGATGCAAGAGGTTAGGGTTCGAGTCCGACTTGAGGCAAAGAACTTTTCAGCAAACTCTGAGGTTGATAATAACTCACATCACAGTGATACCGGTGCAACCTAACGACGCAGTGGCCTCCCTTGTTGCCATGGCCACCAGTCAAAGCTGGCGGGGGAAGGGCCGGGGCAGCAGGAACGCCCGTCGCCGCGCTGCTGGTGGAGGTGAAACTGTTGTGCCACTGCATGAGGCGCTCTTCAAGGTTGGAGAGAGCCACGTCACTTGTTGCCCAATCCACGTCCTCCTCCTCATCATAATCATCTTCGTACATCTAAGCGGAAGAAAATGGTCCCGCTGAACTACCGTGTACATTTTGTAAACATAGCCCTCAAAGCGTTAGTTTCCCTCCTAAACTACCTGAAATCAATATGAACCTGAATCATCACCATTAGCTTGCTTTACGTCCTATGGCTTTTAAGGACAAGTTGTTCCTGGCATGTGTCTTTGGCTGTTTGGCTGGGCGAGTGTCTTTGGTGAATCTGAACAATTTGTCTGAACGTTATTTACTCTACATCACGTAAGTTTTAAATGCATATTTTCCATAAATTCTACGCTCAGACCACTTGTAAACCTGCACTCGTATGTGTCACCGTTCATTCAAGCCGACCGTCGTGGGGTTCTTTCCGGGTACTCCGGCTTCCATGCCTTCCACTTTGGAAATGTTCATCCCACAAAATTCAATATTCCGAAACTTAAATTGCTGAGCTGGCCCTTCACACCACATGATTGTAATGTGTTCATGCTGAGTGTGTGAGAGAATGCCTGTGGTTCACGTGAGCGTGCATGTTTGGTTTAGCTCGCGGCGCATTGAGTCAATTATTATTACGTGTATTATTTTACTGACCGCATCTGCGTAGTCATAGTCTGATACCGGCTCGCCAGCATCGTTAAGGTTGATGCGCGGGGCGATGTTGTCGTTGTAGCCGTAGATGTTGACGATGTGACCGTCACTGATGGAGGACGTGTCGTCGGCGTACAGGAAGCGGGAGTTGTCCGCTAGTGGCGTGCGGCCCAACTGCAACAATCATGCAGCGTGTATACCACGGGAGAGTAATAAAAAGGGCGGGCGTTTTCCCGGAAACCAAAAATTTAATGTGCACTGGCGTTTTCAAGTGATTCCTTCTTTGAAACCCCCATCGGAGCGGACAAAAGACGCCAAGACAGACAGAAAAGTAAATGGAAAGAAAATCAATCACACACACACACACACACACACACACACACACACACACACACACACACACACCTTTTCGTCATGGGGTGGGCGGTGGTCAATAAGTAGGGGTCATACTTGCACTGGCCTTTTTCTCGTTGATGTTCTCTTTGATACCACCGACACGCGGTGAAAAGGGATGTGAATCTCACATCCCCCCACCCCCCACCCCCCTACCCACCCCCTTTCCAATCTCCCTGGGGAAACAGCCCGAACTAGCTGAAAGGAACAATAAGGTGTTGAAAAAATCAAGATCAAATAAGAAATATAGATAAAAACAAAAGGAAGATGGTGGTGGAGTGGGGGAAAAAAAGATACCCCCCCCCCCCAAAAAAAAAAAGGCAAAAAGATAGAAAAGAACAAAAACAAAACTCACACCTTTCAGAACAGCCCTGTTTGGACCATCTTTCTGATTCACACAAACAACAACAACAACAACAACAACAAAAATCCAATGTTACTTACGGGACTGGACTGTTGCTGCTTGCCGAACCTGAAGGCGGGGTTAGTGTGAGGGTTGGTGGCGTTGGCCCGCTGTTGTTTTTGCTGTCGTTCTTTCGCCTTCATCCGGATCAGATAAAACACGCTGCCTGGCCCGTACAGGTTCACTAGGGGGCCTGCAAGCAGCATAATGACGGGGCATGTCAGACTTGTGTATGAAGTTAAGTATGGCTTGTTCTCTCTGGCATTAATTTCATGCAATTTTCTTTGAATTCATTTGATTTTATTTGATGTTTTTGACTTTGTAAGCGCTTAGAGCTCGGTGAGTATCAGCGTTATATAGATATGCATTATTATTATTATCATTACTGGTGATTTCACTTTTTGTAATAATAATAATGATAATAATAGTAATAATAATCGAACTTATACAGCGCAAATTCTCACAAATTGACTCAATGCGCGTACTTCACTTCATACTGGCCGTAAGGCAATATTGCAACACAAGACCTCACGCTTGTCAGTTACTATAAAGTTTGATATTGTTTTGAAGCAAGGAGTTAGGCGCATTCGAGAAAAAGTATTCCACGACGCTGTTGTATGCAAGATTTCTAGTTCACAGGGTTTTTGGTGCCGGTGAGCGCTATGCTGACTGTAACCAATGAACGGGAAAGAAGAACAAGCGTGAAAAAACCCAACCCAACCCAACCCAACCCAACCAAAAAAAAACAAAAAACAAAACAAAACAAAACAAAACAAAACAAAACAAAACAAAACAACCAACCAACCAAACAACAACACGTAAAGACATTCGCACCTTTCTGCAAGTTGTCTATGTGCCACGATGTCTCAGTAGTTGTGGCTGTTGCTGGCGTGGGACGGCCGCGTGTGTTCTGCTGTCGCTGTTGTTGCTGTCGTTTTTCTCTGGCGTCTCGCTCTTTCTCGTCCAGCGTGTACAGGAAGTATCGGTAGAGCGGGATACTGTCGTCTGTCAGTCTGTGAGATCAGAACAACCAACAACAAATAAAATAAATAGATAAATGCATAAATACACTGATAATAATAATAATAATAATAATAATAATAATAATGATTATAATGTTCGGGTCGGGCAAATATTTGTGCTGGCCTTTGTCTCGTTGCCCCGTCTTTGATATCACCCATACGTGGCGGAAAAAGGACGTTAAACTCCTAAACACTCACCCACCCCAACCAAATGGAGGGAGGGAGGGGGGGGGAGCACATGGATAAACCCTCCCATGCCCGACCCGAAAGAACGGTGCAACGTACTACTACTGTGGGTAAAAAAAAAAAAAAGAGCATTGTATAGGCGCTTTACCCAATTTCATGAATCGGCTCAAAGCGCCGCAAACTGAACCCAACACGCACGCTCACGTGAATCACACGCATTCTCTCACACACTGGACTTAAACACATTACAATCACGTGGTGCGATGGGTCAGCTCAGCTATTTTAATTTTTTGGAATTTAGAATTGCATTTAATTTTCAAATTTTGTGGGCTGCACATTTCCAAAGCAGAGGGGGAGGAAGCCGGAGTACCCGGAGAGAACCCCCGACGATCGGCCCGAATGATCGGTGCCACATACGAGAAGGAAAAATTCTTTGCCCCGAATGGGACTCGAACCTGACCTCTCGCATTGGTGACAAGTCTCTTAACCACTAGACCGACGACATGACAGACACCACCCCACCACCACCACTGACAACACCACCACCGCCCTCTCACCTAGAGAAGTGTAGCGTGAGCTTGGTGTGCACGATATCGCGCATGATGTCCACAGTCTGTGGGTTCTTCTTCTCCACCAGACGGTCGTAGTTACGCTGGTCCAGGTGGAAGATGGTCGCCTCCTCCGTGCAGATGATGGTCTGGGAGTAACTGTTCAGCCCCATCACCATCTCAAGATCACCTGTAGGACAGGCACAGGCGCACGAATGCACAATGACATTACTGACAGGTCTAGATAATATTACGCTAATGAATTCAGTGATTGTTGGTTATGGACCGTTTATATGACACACTGTAGACAACTGCCGACATTACAGGTATTGTTATCATGTACCGCCGCTTATCGTTAGTACAGAATCGTGCTTTCTTGTTCAGTGTTCAAGGTCACTCTGATTTTGAATGCTTTTATGTGCGTGCGTGCGCGTGCGTGTGTGTGCCAGTGCGTGCGTGTGTGTGCCAGTGTGTGTGTGTGTGTGTGTGTGTGTGTGTGTGTGTGTGTGTGTGTGTGTGTGTGTGTGTGTGTGGTGTTATAATTATTTCTGAACTATTCACCTATCGTGTCCACTGCTCCCATGAGGCAAAGCTCCAGAGGGCGCTGTGCAGACCGGCGGCCATCTTGTGGCGCGGTCCGTCTCTCGTACGCTGACTTCTTTCCCGTTCTACGATGTCGTTCAAGGTTCATCTCCCTAGAACATCATATTCATAATCATTATTGTACATGAGGATGACCGGCCATTTCTAGGGCCCAACAATACATTCCATGCCTACAGCATGCTCGGGGAAAAGGTGGGTGGGTAGGTGTTTGGGAGCTTAACGTCCTTTTCCACCACGTAGGGACAACAAGAAAAAGGCCAGAAAAAAGTTTGGCTCCTGCCGGGATTCAAACTCACTGGACCCGAACACTGGAAGTCCAACGCTGTACCGTTCGACTTACGTTTCGGAAGAGATTCGCCCGTGACTGTACGCTCGAAATACTCTAAGTATCTTGATGATTAGTACAGCTCTTTATGCGATACAATGTTGTTTACACTTTGCGCGAGCAGTCGCACATGCAAATTCTCCGACTGTTGTTACTATACTCGAGCGTTCAGTGTGGTCACCGAGTCATCGAGTACGCTTCTGTTGGCTCAGTGCCAGCACTGATAACAGACACTGTCACTATCCAGGTGTCTTAAGTGGTGTGACGACAGATACCACGAAAACAGATCAGAACTATCTATGGGCATAACAATGGTAGCTTTAGACCCTTTCACTTACTTCCGCAGCAGCTCCCTGGCCTTCTGTTTCTCCAGGTCCGCGATGTCCCCGACAGGGAAGTGCTGCGGGTACTGGGCGGGGTGCGTGCTGGGGTCCACCCGTAACTTCACTTGGCCGCTGTAACGAACACACAGAAAGCTTCAAGATACCAGCTATCCCTTATGCCGTCATCCCATTATTCGTTAATGCTGTGGGGGTGCAGTGAATGAAAGACAAGTCTGTTACACACGAGACGATCTGGTGTCTGACGGGTACGAACACGAATACCAATATTTATTACTGTAGGGCTTCCGGCCTCATAAGAGAGAGAGAGAGAGAGAGAGAGAGAGAGAGAGAGGAGGGTCATCGCTACAGACATGCAGCCAATAAGCATACAGTTTAGTTCAGTGAATCACAAGTAAAAAGGAAATGTATTTTATCTTCCACACGATGATTACAGAGTCGGCAATTAAATTGTTGCTCGCCAGCAGAATATCTCAGCTTGTGTGATTTTTTTTTTTAATCAGAGACCCGTAATCTGAACTTAAGAGTCTGCAGTCTCAACGAAAAGCCACAAACACTGTGTTAAAAAACAAAAAAGAATAATAATGATAACAATGAATAGTACTTACCTAGCGCTTAATCTCACAGGAAAGCAACTCATAGCGCTAAACACACACACACACACACACGCACGCACGCACACACACACACACACACACACACACACACACACACACACACACACACACACACACACACACACACACACACACACACACACACACAAATCCCAAAACAAAACAAAACAAACAAACTACTATCCGACTATGCAAAGTGTACACTCAACTCTGTTACAGTTACTGAGTTTTCAGCTTCCCTGAAGCCCATATAAAAGCCAAGGGCAGCCTGATTTCACAGCTCAGTTTGCTTTTTGACACTGAGCGAGAAAGATAGCAGCGGCTAGTCTTCTCGTGCAGCACAGAACACCCGCTAGACGTTGTGGCAATGTGTCTCGCTGACTGACCAAAAGCACAATGAAGTCACCCAAACTCACGCACTGGTTTTAAAAGGGTCTCTGAAGTGCTGAAAACTCTGCAACTGTGACAGAGTTGCCTGCATCATGGAGTCTCAGTTTTAAAGAACACTGACAATGTTTGCGGCTTTCTGTTGAGATAGCAGACCTTTAAGGATAGGTATTGAGTCAGTTACGCCGCGGTACCTGACAACGAAGTGCAGCCCATCGACAAGCGTCCCCTGTTTGACGATGACGTCCTCGAACTTGAAGCTGGATTTCACCAAACTCATGGCCGCCATTTTCCGGTACCGCGCGTTCCACTTGTGGAACAGTGGACAATCCTGCACAAACTTCTGTCTCTCTGCGTACTCTTTGGCCTGCAGGTCACAGAACACAATGCAAATGAGGCAGGTTAGGGAGTAAGGGGACATAATCAAAGTGAATTTCCCTTGTTGTCCTTGACTGGAGTGGCTGGTGAAATAAGTTAAACACTAACCCTCTACATTCATATACCCTCAATGGGGCTTTGAATGAAATTCACTTGAACTGTTCAGCGCCGGGTTCATGATACGTTCGCGAGAAGGAGCACACTTGTGGAAATTCCGAGCAGCACTACCAGAGAATTAAACCCATGAAGTGATCGAACGTTTGTCACGTTATTACCTGGAAGGCGTGCAGGGTTTTGTTGTAGAGGTCCCTGCTGACAACCAGGAGGTCACATGGATGGTTGGCGATGATGGTGGCGTTTCGGGTGCTTTCAGGGTGGATCAGGGCCAACTCACCGAAACTTTTCCCCGTGCCTGAAGAGCAAAGCTATTATTTTTATTCAGTATTGGTATTGGTGTATTTGACAAAGGTTTTGTGTATTTATTTTAGTTTCATTTATCCTCATTCACGTGTTTCTTTCTTCCATGGCTTAAACTGCTGCACCCTTTTGATATTCGTACCAAAGATCAATCAATCAATCCAATCTATCAGTAAATATCAAAGATCAATCAATCAATCAATTAATCCAATCCATCCGTATCACTATATATACGAGCTAAGTGTATTCAGTATCTTTATTCTCTTCATTATTCCTTGCGGAATCCTCCCCCTTCTTCGCTCCCCCCTCCCCCCCTCCCCCGTAAACAACAACAACAACAACAACAACCCCAAAAGAATAAAAGAAAACAAACAAACGTGCAAACAACAAAATAACAAACAAGAAACCCCCCCCCCCAAACAGCAAAAACAAAAAACAACAACAAACAACAACAACAAACTAACAAACAAAACAAAAACAAACAAACAAACACCACCACCAACAGCACAACTCACCCACTTCTCCGACCAGTATGCCATACAAGGATCGGTCGAGGCGCCTATCTTGTGTTCCTGTGTGAACTCTAATGGCTGCCTCCTCTTGTATCTGCTTCCGGTGCACAGCCTCCACTTCGTCCTCAGTCAGGTTGGAATTGATGTGCACGCTGGCTGAGCCATTCATCACGATGAAAAATCTGGTAGATGACGATGAAAACTGATGAATTCGTAATTTAATTACTCTGAGCTGAAGCGGGTGAAAACAGAAAAATTATAAAGTCGAGTGAGTGAGTGAGTTTTTAGGGCTTAAAGCCGCGCAAGCCACAAAGACTAATTCGCGGCTGATTATAAAGTCGAACTTCTTCATACAGAATAATGAATTACATAATGCATCCATTAACCCAGTTCATACCGCGCAAGTTTGGGGTTGTGCACCAGCGGCATCAAAAAAAAAAAAAAAATCACAATTAATTTAATTATGTCTGCATGGATTTGATTTGGTTTAATGGGAGTGTTACACTTTGATTACACTCGTGTTTGCTGCAGTAAAAGCCGTTCAGGATCCTTTAATCTTGCCTGATTTTTGCATACACGGCCAGCAGCGAAAGAGAATAAAAAACGTGGAATACTCGTGCGCGGTACGGAAAGTGTGAAAACTCGATGACGAGTGATGTCAATAGATGAAAAAGTTTAATAAATGATGTAAACATGCGTTATAGACACACAGTTGCGTAGACAAATAGAACAGAAGAAAAAAAAGACGTGCATTCATGTCAGCGACGAAGCCGAAAAATCTACCTTCGTACTAAGGTAGCCTGTTTCGGCTTCGTCACAACACAATGTAGGTTTTGTTGGCCTCAAATGAGTCAGCGATCGCATGCAAAGCCCACAGACTGCACTGAGACTGAACTAATACGAATAAGCCAGATTAAATGTATGTCCTGTTTCTAATGGTGAACTTGTCCACTCACTCATCTCCAATGTCTCCCTGTCTGATGATGACGTCATCCTCTTGACATTTCCGAAACTCAGCCTGTTTAACGATGTCTTTGATAATTTCTGGGGAAAAAAGTTAGTTAAATGCAAATACGTAAGTGGACACGTCATCCGAACCAAATACATAGAGATCAAGGCAACATCACCGGATCCCGAGGGAGTGAGTGAAATAATTAATTAGTAGTTACATATTAGTTTCGGTTTTCCCGTCTTTAAGAGAACCATTGTGTTGTGCAGAAAGTGTTTTACACGAAAATATCCAATCCAGCTATATCATCATCATCACCATCACTATCATTATGATTATAATCATCATCATTATTATTCATCACATTAGTTTTACGATCATTATTACATCATCATCGTAATCGTCGTCGTCATCAATAGGTACATTGTTTGGATAACCTGCTCAACTCCAAACAGAGCAAAACTGCTGCTATTTTATTTTTAAACGTCTACAAGCAAACAAAGGTTACTCACGATTCTGAATGTCCTTGAAGAGTTTCTCCGCCTTCTTCTTGAACCAGGGCACCACCTCCTCCAGCTCGATGTCATGGCGGTCGTCTGGTGGTTTGGTGATGAGCGAGATCACCCTCTCGTAAATGTGGGCCATCTGGAACCCTTTCTCGTCGGCAAAGCCTGCAAAGCATGTATCACGTGCAGGTGTTAGGACAGAGACTGGGGCCAAGTGCAGTGTTTCTTTGGTGACCCTGTTTTGCCAGTGTGCTAGTTTGTAGTGATTCTGTTGTCACGAAAACAGTCTGATTTTCGTGAGTTTTGTGTTTGTAGGACAAGGTGCATGCCATGGGATTGCAAGAGGCAAGCTGCCAGTCAGGTACGGTTTGGAATGCCTAAGGCTAGCTAGTCGCTTATTGCCCCCCGCCCCCCCCACACACACACACTGACCAGCCCCCATCCGACCCTTGTTCTGCCTCAAAGCCAGACATTACCTGAAACGTATTACATAAGTAGATTAAACTGAACTGTACTATAAATGCTAACTGCTTTAACAAAAGTCGCTTCAAGCTTACTGACCCCCCCCCCCCACACACACACACACACACACACTGACCAGCCCCCATCCGACCCTGGTTCTGCCTCAAAGCCAGACATTACCTGAAGCGTATTACGTAAGTAGATTAAAATGAACTGTACTATAAATGCTAACTGCTTTAACAAAAGTCGCTTCAAGCTTATTGACCTCCCCCCCCCCCCACACACACACACACTGACCAGCCCCCATCCGACCCTGGTTCTGCCTCAAAGCCAGACATTACCTGACACGTATTACGTAAGTAGATTAAACTGAAATGTACTATAAATGCTAACTGCCTTAACAAAACGGGAGAGAGAGAGAGAGAGAGAGAGAGAGAGAGAGGGGGGGGGGGAAGAAGTTACAGGCATACAAAGACCACTTTCAAACTTGTCGTTGCTATACTACCACTGATAAAAACAAATGAAGAACAAAACAAAAACAAAAAACCCAAAAACAAATATAAAACCAGAAAATGATACAAGATGAAGATCGTGCAGAGAGAGAGAGAGAGAGAGAGAGAGTCCACGATTCGCCGCACGTGGCTAATTGATTCCCTGCGCGGCCACCCCTTGCACTTTAACAGTGCACTCCATGTACCCTGCCCAAAGCCAGAAGCTAAATCCGACAAATGCAGCAAAACACAAACACCTCGGCCCCATTCACTGTGAAGGCAATGGCCGGATTACGGTGTAATATCCTCACCCCAGGGTTGTTAATTCTGTGGAGACGGATCCGTAGACTGTGAACTGACCTGCGTGCACCTTATTATGCAGATTGGTCATTGTGAAACGTGCACATCTACAGGTCTGCTTTATTATTTGACCGAAGGTCAGCAATAAAATAAAATAAATTATAATAAAATAAAACAAAAATAAATGGTACAGGTGCGAATAATGATGATCCTGTTTGTCTGCAGATTCGGGTGAACAGGTGAAATTATTTTGCTTTGGAAGCAACGAAAAAATAGGGAGGAAAAAAACCCAAAACGTTTTAACGTTTTTTTACGCCTCGTTGCATAAGTGTCTTCAGGACAAAGGCATAATTCCACCAAACAAAAGACAACGCTAGATTCTTCACGCATAGACTCCGGAGTGCAGTCCCTTTTCGGCGGGTCGGTGAGGGGGGGGGGGGGGGGACTGTACAGGTTCCATTCCGCTAATAGCTTCTGGGGCATGTAGTAAAAATTCCGCTATATAAAATTTTGCCTCCCCCCCCCCCTTTAGAGCCGGGGTGGTCGAATGGTAGAGCGTTGGACTTCTAATGCTCGGGTCGTGAGTTCGATCCCGGCTGGGGCCAAATATTTGTGCTGGCTTTTTAATCGTTGCCCCGTCTTTGATATCACCCTATGTGGTGGAAAAGGACGTTAAACACCCAAACACCCACCCCACCCGCCTCCCCCTTTAAATTTGTGTGCAGCGCAAAAGAAACAAAAAAGAAAAAAGAAGAGGTAATCTGTGGCTGTTTGTTGGCTTTGTAAATAAGTTTCATGACATGAAATACTAGTGAAAACAGTAAAAAAAAGAAAAAAAAAAAGAAGAAAAGCCTGGCATGTAGACTACTTGTATTCATGTGCGGCTGGCACTAGACCTAGCGGACGACAGAGGAATGGGGGGGGGGTAGGTGGTCGCTGCTAGCATTGCAAAAAAAGGTGGAAAATTAAAATTTGTTTAAATTTACCCTACAGTGACATATGAATCTTTGGCTGCTGGATGTTTGTGATTTGGGGTGGGGGTGGGGGTCGGGGTGGGGGTGGTGTGTGTGTGTGTGTGTGTGTGTGTGTGTGTGTGTGTGTGTGAGAGAGATTTTAAAGCATTTCTAGGGTTACGTTTACACATTACAGGAACACAGTATTTTCTTTGAAATCTGTATCTATACTGTGTAGCCAAAGGGCACGCCGTTACGTGGTGGAAAAGGACGTCAAAACTCCAAAACACCCACCCCACCCCAACCCCACCCCCAAAGGGCGCGCCAAGCCGCAAGGTGGTTTCTGTGCTATGAAGGAAGGTCCGTCAAATACAATATCATCGATCAAAGAATAAAAGAGCGAATAAAAGAAGGCGAGCCAGGTAACAAAGAAATGGCCGACAGAGATCGTGAGAAAGCGGCAGTGACAAAGTTTGTGGCCGCCGGCGAAACGGATCAATAGAGCGTGGAGGGATTACACGCCTTGCTCGCCGGGTTTCATTATTACAATCGGCCTTTCTGTTGACCCCCTGATTTACTGCGTAGACGTCTGATATTCTAGAAGTATTATTTGCGATCTTGTTTGATGGCCTTTGCGTTTACAGAAACAATATGTATATTGCGTATTGATGTATTATATACATCACCAAATGTCAATCACAATCAAGTTTTGTTATTCTCTGTCTGTGTGTGTGTGTGTGTGTGTGTGTGTGTGTGTGTGTGTGTGTGTGTGTGTGTGTGTGTGTGTGTGTGTGTGTAAGAGAGAGAGAGAGAGAGAGAGAGAGAGAGAGAGAGAGAGACAGACAGAGACTCAGACATTTAATGTGTCACATGTCTCTTTCTGTGTGTGTGTGTGTGTGTGTGTGTGTGTGTGTGTGTGTGTGTGTGTGTGTGTGTGTGTGTGTGTGTGTGTGTGTGTGTGTGTGTGTGTGTGAGAGAGAGAGACAGAGACAGAGAGACAGACAGAGAGACAGACAGAGCTTTTAACACTTGCACCGTATTGACCCAAATGTTAAAACCTGCTAAAGACATAAAAATCTAAAAGCGTTCTATATAAGGCAAAATGACAATAAACCCTCGACTTCCCCTCGGAGATAAACCACGGACCTGTTCCATTTCTCATGAAGACACTTGAATGGGCGGACAAGACACAAAAGAGCGGGAAATAATGGCCCTGATAAAATCATGCGCCCCTCTCCTCTATGCATGACACTTCAGTCACGTCTGCTGAACTATTTTAGTTCACTCATCGAGTATCGCTAGGCAAATGTATGGAAGATATCCAATAAATGTGACATACGACCCCGTTAAATATGTTATACATGTGATATACAGAAAAGCTTTTGTTTACGTGCCAAAGCTTCAAAGTCGGAAAGATATATATGTATATATTTCATCACAATGAAATCGAGAAAATGTAAAAGAAAGTACCTACCATCGGAAAAGGAATCCATTTTCGAAAATGAGATGTT
Organism: Batillaria attramentaria; assembly: GCA_018292915.2. Lineage (NCBI taxonomy): Eukaryota > Metazoa > Mollusca > Gastropoda > Batillariidae > Batillaria > Batillaria attramentaria. The sequence continues at coordinate 81,454 of JACVVK020000175.1, read as the reverse complement.
TGACACACCTATAAGCAGTTGAAGACACGCACTCCAGAACTGTAAAATGAAACTTGTCAAAGTCTGCAGCTTTCAACACTGATTCACGAAGAATACAGAGTTCTCTTGTCTGATCGTAAAATGAAGCTTATCAAAGGTTGCAGCTTTTAACTCTGATTCATGAAGAATACAGAGTTTCTTCCACGTATTGTCTGATCGTAAAATGAAGCTTGTCAAAGGTTGCAGCTTTTAACTCTGATTCATGAAGAATACAGAGTTTCTGTAATTGTCTTGTTTGACTCTCTGTGACAGGCAAGAATTTCGCCAAGCAAGCAAAGTCTCAGTCTTGTTTGATCATAAAATGAAGCTTGTCAAACGTTTGCAGCTTTCAAACCTGATTCACGAAGAATATTGCGTTCCTGTAGTTGTCTTATTCGGCTCTTTATGACAGGCAAAAATTTCGCCAAACAAGCACAATCTCAATCTGAAATCTTGTCGCAATATTTTTGAAAAAGTTCGCTAAGACTTTCTGCCACTTTAACTCAAACAACGAGAAAAACAGAGAATGAAGAACTGATCTCCACGCGCACGAAGGGCAAAGGTAGCAAGTTTTAATCAGTAGCGACAATACTTCTTCGGCCACAGTCACAGCGAACCTCAGTCACTTTCCAATGCACGTTTCCCTCTCTATATGCAGATTCGCGATCTGAGCCGTTTCGTTGACATTCAGTGCCAGCCTCTGGCCAGTCGATGCACTCACTATAAAATTAACGTGAAACGCGTTGTCACACCTTTGCCATTTATTGTCAGCCTGTAGCGTGGCTTGCTCGTCTCCAGTGGCGCAGGGTAAGTTACAAAATTACTATCGTGTGACCAAAGCTCGAGGTTACTTGCCACGAAACGCAACCTTTCGAAAAGAAAAATGGACGAATTTTTTTCTTCTCATTAATTAATTAACCAATTGATTTGCTTGGCAAAAGGCCTACTGTAAACGCGGAAGTCAGAGAATACACGACAACAAATTCTTCAACCCCAGAGTATCATTTCGAAAACAAACAAACAAAAGAACCCATTAAAAACACCTAGGTCTCCAGAGCGAATCACTAACTTTCTTCTCATCCCTCAAAAGTGCTATCTTCTCCAAAATTTGCTGCACACAAAACAGCTGAACTATACACAAAATATATTTCTCTCCATGATATCGTAATAATTCCTCCGATCTGTATCCGTAAATGGAAAACCGATTGAATATTCACCGTCACAGCCACGAGTCGTAAAAATAGCCATAGGAACTGAAACGTCTTGAGCAGACGACAATGGCTCACTGGCGCTAAATACAGCAGACGCATATATGACCACGGTTTTTGCGCTGCTGGGACCACTCCCGCCCAAAAGCTGCATGCAGACGACAAAAACAGCAGTGGAATAATTACTGTATTCGGAGTGCGAAGGAAGGGACCTACCGGTGGTTACTTTTCCATGCAAATGTCGAGCTATCGCTAGTAGCACAGGTGTTATAGAAGAACGGGTTGAAGTATTTTCTTTACTTTTTTTTATTTTAAAGTGGTGGAGAGGGAGAGTGGGGTTGAGCGGAAAGGAGATAACCAATCAAACGCTGGTAGCAGAATAACGTGTGCAGTTAGTAAATACTTTTTTTTTTCTCGGAAAGGAGAATCAAGATACTCAGAAAAAAAGGAAAAACAAACATAGATTCAATGTATTATGAGCAAGATATCCTCTCTCCTGTTGACGCCTTTTGCAATATTGTTAATATTCTGCACATCATACGCATTTAGCTGTATCGAGAGAATCATTCGTTTAGCTCTCAACATGGTTGACTGAAATAAGATTGTGACTTCCTGTAGGTCCCTGAACTGGTACACCTGTGTCCGAACCGGGAACTCTGGGTAGCTGCCGTGATGACAGGCCTAAGAGCGCGCGAGCAATTTTCGAGCGATGCCGCATGGGTCTAGTGCGCTCCATTTCTGGTCAGTTTTCAAGTTGCAGTAAATTCATGCACGTGGTTTGTCAAAGTGTTTTCTGTAGTCGTCTGTTTGTTTGTATTGAAAAACCTTCTCTTAAGAAAAGTAATCTAATAATTTGCGAGGAAAACTATGAGAGCTGTGATGAACGTGGAACACCGACTAACAAAACTATTCCGAAATTGACCACATGAGCTTCAACCATCTCGGACCTTTCAGAACTGGGGAACTGCGAACAAAAAACCGTACGGCTTTAGCTTTTGTTGTGGGTTGCGGGCACAGAAAAACCTCGACAGTGCCTCAGAATGGAAACTTAAACTCTGCAATACCAACCGCGTGGTGTGTGCTCTCAAGCGTGTGCAGAAATTCATTGACCTCATCCGAAGAAGTGAAAGGTCTGGTGAGATCAATTCTGCGAGCACAAAAAAGGGAGCAATGAGAACGCTTGTTTGCGCAGAGGACTATATCCGACAGCATATGTCTGTTCAAAGGAAAACAGTTAAGACGCAAGAGCGATGTGTGATCTGATTCTTTATCAGAATTGAAAAATCAGCAGACGAAAATACCCTTATGAAAAGCCAGTTCAATTTCAATTAATTTCAATTCAAAAGTACATGTGTATCATTCCACAAGGGTTGTAACGGTACATGTGAAATGGAAAAATGACTCGAGGAGATGGTTGGCAAAGGAGAGAGAGAGGGGGGTAGAGGGGAGGGGGAAGGCGGAGGGAAGGGGCGGGGGGGGGACGGGGGTGTGGACGGGGGAATTTATATACTGTAAATTTTAAAGTGCTGTTGCGGACAAGAACTGCCTTTCACGGAAATTCACAGCTTGTAACAAGTATTCAATGCCGTAAATTCTGTCACGAACGAAACTGTCCAGAAAAGTACGCGGTGAATGCATCGTAACGTTCAGAGAATATTTCAGAACTGTTTTACTGATGGAGAGCGATTCATCAACCATCATAAATTCCCGTTTTGTTGCCCATTATTTCGTCAATTCTACATTTACTGATACCCAGTTTCTTCCAGGTGGTGTTTACGTCCAGATATCCGTCATACTGGTCGAGGCATTCTCGCGTAGCACTCACGACAAAGCAATTTCACCACACATAATCGGTTAACGCGAGCAGACGACAAATCATCAGTCACCCCCTGGGACACTCTTGTATCAATTATAAATAGCAATTTTTAAAAATAATTTTGAGTAAGGACTATCATCTCCTCACTCAACACAGTGGCGGTCATGTGTAGCAGACGATCTATTTAGCGGTTAACGGTAGTTGTCTCCCCCGCTAGAGGGCATTTGCACCCAGACACATGACTGGCCAGCGTCTTCTCTAGCTGCAGTATTTTTCATACAAATGCCTGTAATGCAGCCATGCAAAGCTTTACGGTAAATTACCGTTCAACTGTTCACAAGGAGGGTGGGTGGGTGTTTGGGGGTTTACGTCCTTTTCCACCACATACGGGTGATATAGACGGGGCAACGATGAAAAAGCCAGCACAAATATTTGGCCCCAGCCGGGATACGAACTCACAACCCGAGCATTAGAAGTCCAACGCTCTACCATTCGACCACCCCGGCTGCCCCACAATCAAGGAACTTCAACCTTCATGGTAGAGGGTCGCTTATACAAAAACTTTCAGACAACACTTCACAACAACTAAAATCCCAGTCAATTGAACAACGCCATCCTGGGAAGTTCCAAAAGCACAAGTAACGCTACGTTCATTGGTACAAAATATAGATATATGCACGCTGCTGCAGTCTTTGTGGGTTTTATGGACTCTGTTAATTTTTGCGTTCGCCTAAGACTTTCATCCTCGCCAAGCTTTTACTTATGTTCGACCATTAGCACAAAGGCAAGCAAAGCGTGTGACATAATTAACTTGTTTACTAGAGAGCGCCGTTCGTGCGTCATACCCTTTTCTCCCGAGGTTCGACGTGCTGTTCTCACGAGTGTATGAAGTACTATGTGTAGGAGTAGAAGACAAGAGGTCCAGCATCTCTCTCTCTCTCTCACACACACACACACACACACACACACACACACACACACACACACACACACACTTGCATTTATTTTCAAATTGTGTGGGCTGAATAATTCCGAAGCAGAGGGGGGGGGGGGGGCAGGGGGACCCAGAGTAGCCGGGGGGAACCCCTGCGGTCGGCCCGACTGAACTGTGCCACGTACGAAAAGGAAAAATTCTTCAGCCCGAGTGGGGCTCTAACCTGACCTCTCACATTGTTGGTGAAGTCTCTTATCCACTAGACCACCGACCGCCCCAGACAAAATAGTCATCTTTCAGAAAAAAAGGTCTTATACAAGAGGTTTAATCATGGGATCAGCCAACAGGGGTCGTCCAGGCGACAAACGGGCATTCTGCCGTTTTCTACTCAGACGTCGTAATCCGCTCTTGGGCTTTTACCGCCGAGGCCAGCTGTTCACCGTCAACCAGAGTAACTTGCGGATTTACGACTGAGGTGACAGGCTGGCCTGTGGCCATACGAGCCTATCCCAGGCCAGTTACTGCTAGGATTATTAGTAGTATTAGTAGCAGTGAAATGAACTTGTCTCAGTCTAATGTACTTGGCCGGAGACGCTTGTTGTTGCGAATGAAAGCTGACTGATTTTTTTTTTAACAACTTTTTTCCTCCTCCTCCTCCTACTGCTACTAATGATGATGATGAATTGATGATGATGAAGATAGTGATAATAATAATACATAGTTTTTATAGAGCGCTGCTCTTCAAGAACCAAGGACTTGCTTTCGGGAAATTCGGGCTGCTTCCCTCGGAGGAAGCGCGTCGCCGCGGTGCAGCATCACCCAGAACCTCTCCTATTTTTCAGTTTTGTACTTCAGTTTTCTGCTGTCGAATGTATGACGAGATTGGTGGGCGTGTAACCCCGTCTACTGCATATGACTCGGGGGTGGAAAATTTAAAAAAAAACAAAACCTTTCGTCCAAAGATTCTCGCGGTCTGGTACAAACATGTTAAATTTTTACCCATGAGGTACCCGAGAACACGGCCGTTTTGTGTGTGTGTGTGTGTGTGTGTGTGTGTGTGTGTGTGTGTGTGTGTGTGTGTGTTATTTTGGAACCTCTACAAGCCACAATAATATCTTTTTTCTCTTTTGTCTTTTTTTTTCTAATTGGGCTGAGCGTTCTTTCTTCATTGGTTCATTGTTTTCTTTTATGTTCTGTTTTATGTGAACAAAACTTTAGATAAACAATTTTTGGGTGACACAATTCAATTCCAAAAATAATGGAAGACAAAAATTTCAAACAGGTTGGACATTCATTGCTAAACTAGAGATGTACTTTCGACCCGAGAACACGTGTCTTTACGAGTAAATTGGTGTCACCAATATCTTCGCAGTCTTATATTAGAGCCCTGGATCTCGAACACAATCATAGGTTCACGCTAGATGGCGCCATTTAAACGACAAGCTCCTGTCAATCATCTGCAGTAGCTTCACGGGGTATGACGTAGCGGTTTGAAGGTGTCCGATGAGACAGCAATTCTGAGTTACGATGAGGAAGCATGTATGCTTGGCGAAATCTGACAAAATAGCAGTTTTTCTGCAGAAAAGTCGACAATTTTGTTTTTTCAAAAAGATAATATTTTCAGCATAAAACTGGTTTTCTGTCGAAAATCGTAAATCCTGTTTTTCTACCTGACAATTTTTTTTTCTCAGAAAAATGGAAATAGCTTCTTCTTTTCAGAAAACCGACTTAAAAACAACAATAACAAAAAAGAAAAAAAAAAAAACTTTTGTGAAAAACTGCTATTTTGTCATTTCTCTCCAGTATTTCTGCAGAAAAGTCGGGTTTTCTGCGTACACTTCCATCAGTTTTCTGCAGAAAAAAAACAACAAATTTATTTCATTGTCGATTGTTCTGTCAGATTTCGTCAACTGACCATAAAAGCTTTCTCATCGTAAATCGCTGTCTCATGGGACATCTTCAAAGCCCTAAGTCATGCCCTGTGAAGCTACTGCAAATAATTGACAGCCAGGTGCTTGTTTAAATCGCATCATCGGCCGTGAACCTAGACCCCAACTCTCGAAGAATGTGACTGTACTGCGACTCCACCAGGTGGTAAGCTAAATAGTATGATGTATTACTGGCACCCAACCGCGAAAACAGCAAACGGGCTGGCACTCTGATTAAAAAAAAAAAATAAAAAAAGGACGACGACTGAGCAGTCATTTAACTGATAGTTCGTGCAAAGCAATGGTGTCCTAAAACTAGGCCAGGTCCTAGAAGGATCAGCAGATCACGCGTGGCCTTTAGTCACGCCTGACCTGAGAAACACAAACTGATCTGTCTACATGTCTGTGATTATATGGACCGGGTTTGGTGGATAGAGGAGTCTGTGATTAGTGTATTAACGTGTGTGGTGAATTTTTATTTTATGTATCTTAATAGCTATTTTAAATGGTATACATTATTAATATAAAGAAGTACATGTAATTTAGGTGATACTAACTGAAATATTTATCTAATTTTAAAGTGTGTGAAATATCATGTGTTTTTCATTTTATTTTCATTATGGTGTAGATTATTAATATTAAGAAGTAATTTAGGGGATACTAATTGAAATCTTTATCTAATTTTTAAGCGTGTTAAATATCAGTCTATGTGTTTTTCATTTTATCTTGCATGTATTGTCGCGTTGTTAATATCCACCATAACCGATTTTCCCATTTTGGGATAATAAAGATTTATTTGAACTGAATCCTGCTGAACATTGAAGAGGCACTGGTGTGTCACAATCAGACATTCAATCCAGAAAAGTGCAGTGTGATATTGGCGAGATTTCATGATAACAATAAATCAACTCTTTCACACGTCACTCACACGCACATAGAACACATCCTAAAACAAAAGGCGCCACAGTTACATGAATCAGTAGAAGGCAAGTTGAAACAGGTCAGTTTTAAGCTCTGACTTGAAATACGACAGAGTAGGTTGCTGTCTCACGCTAGCAGGCACCGAGTTCCAGACTGTTGGGGTGGTAAAACGGAACAGCGTTCGCCACAGGATTTCATACAAGTATCTTCCCAATATTTCTTTTCTTCGTTGTATATATCTTTTCGGCTTTACAACGCTATCGTTTGTAGCATTGAATAGCAATCTTTCAAAGACTGACATGCTGAAGTACACAGGGACAGGAAGGGTGATAACTTTGTATCCTCGATAGCGCATGTGCTGGGTCCGATGTAAATGTGAAATACAACAATGGGGCGGGGTTGAAAGGGGGGTGGGGTGGGGGTGGGGGTGGGGGGTGGGTGGGGAGGAGTCACTTGGCTCTAAAACAGAAATCACCAACGGCGATCGTTTGTGTGAAAAATCCCCCAACTTCATCGATCGATCGATCGATTGATTGATTGATTGATTGATTGATCAGAGAACCGAAGCAATGCAGTGGTCGACAGTCTCGTCTCTTTTCATGTCCGCCTTAAGCACACGATCTCATGCTCCTTTAACTGCAGTCGAAGCCTGAAATTTCAGACAGCAGAACAACTCGGGTAATTGGTCTCTCCATTGTGGTTATAAATCGCACGGTTGTTCTTCTCTACTGACCCAGTACAGAACCTCGCGTGATCTTAGGAAACAGGTTAGACGATACTAACTAGGGCCGTGTAACGGTGATAGCGTTCATGCATTGTCAGAATTTCTCGTTCTGGCTGTACGGTTTCTTTGTTTGTAAGTCTAACTTGGGAGTAAAATAGAGCACACACATTCCTATACCCCACCAGAGACCCGCGTGTAAAGGAGATTTCACGCTTCATTGATTTCTCAGCAGCGTTTACAACTGATGGGAAGGTTTCGTGTGAGTAAGATTAAAAAAAAAAAATGTTCGACTCATAGGCAATCATAGGGCCGGGACGGAGTTCTGGGTCAAATTTCGGAATGTGATAGGCTTGTGGTGACGAGTTGTCTGGAAAGCAGCCCTTATATAAATTGTGTAGACGAAAAACAACACCAAACAATACCACTGACCTCCTAACAAAAACAACAACAAAAAACAACAACAAAAAACAACAACAAACCACAACAAACCACGCGCACACACGCGGTCACACACACACACACACATACGCACACGCACGCACGCACGCACGCGCGCGCGCACACGCACACAACCATCAACAAATACAACCAAAAACAACACCACACACACACAAATTGAAGAAAAAATAGAAATAGAAGACAAAAATCAAACAACAACTCCACCTTCCTACCTCCCCCCCCCCCCCCCCTCTCAAACCAAATAGCACTGCCACATGTACCGCGTACGAGTATTCCACGTTTGTGACTCTTTTTTCGGTTTTGGCCCTGTATGCGAAAATCAGGTAAGATTATCGGTTCCTTGACGGCTCTTACTGCAGCAAACACGAACATAATCAAAGTGCAACGCTCATCTAAGCCAAATTTAAATCCATGCAGACTAAATTAACTATGATGTTTTTCTTAATGAGTCCACAGATGCACAAACATAAACTTACTGGTAGGAACTGAGTTAAAACAAACACGTTACAAATGCGTATAATGGCACAAGCCTAGCATCGCCCGTTTGGATCCAACAACAGTAAAAACAACAAAACAGCAGTACCGGCCCCCGTAGTGTAGTGGTTAGCACTTCGGATCATGGACCGGGAGACCCGGGTTCGAATCCCAGCCGAGGCAAGCGGGATTTTTCACACCTAGGTCAGCTCCTACCCAGAGCGGGCGTGCTATGGGCCCAATGGGGAGACTGTTGCCACGCAGCCGAGCTTCACCCACTTCACGGGTGCGACTTTGGGGGTGCTTCCCTTTGTATGACACGTCGTATGATGTGGATGATTACACGGCCGGCACCGCAGGTGCCGTAGTTCCCGGGCCTGGTTAATGCCGGGATATTTATGACAGGAAGCGTGGAATGCGGCCCTGTCCCGCAGTCCCAAACCACATGGACCTCCATAGCATCATCTTACTATCATCCTCATCTTCATCATCATGCATAATAAAAATTGTCCCAGCTTCCGAGTCCTCCGTGGTTTCCACCCATGACCTGGGAGGAACACCACTGGAGCTGGCAAAGAGTTGGGGCAGCAAAAAAAACAAAACAAAACAAACAAACCAGCAGTAAAACACACATAGCCATACATTAAGACAAAACTTACTCATGACTGAAATTTCAAAACTGCAGCAGTAGTAAGAGGAAAAAAAGGCAACACTTCCTCTTGTTTTCCGTGTGGGACCTCTACAACTCTCCCTTCCACCAGGAAAGACGAATCCAAGAAATCTAGATCACCCAACTAAGCCTGCTGGAGGTTTTTAAATTTTTAAATTTTTTTAATGATTTATCTGCAGAATACAGATACCCAAGCGCACTTTCTGGCTCAGCGTACGCATTTACAAACAGTCTGAAAACATCGATTGAACAGCCTTCTTAGAAAACTTGCATAAACATTTTAGCTCCGTAAGATCGAGATCACCTCACTGAATCTGCTCGAGTTTTTGTTTTATGATTTATCTTCAACAAACAAATTTATACTAAGCGCACCCACGTATACAGCTGTTAGCAAACTGACAACGTCGTCAGCCTTCTTCGAAAACAAGCCTAAACTATTTCGCTCCGTAAAATCGACATCACCCAACTACGTCTGTTGGAGTTTACTTTTTAATGATTTATCCTCAACAAATACTAAATGCACGTTCTGGTTCATGTATACACAGCTACTAGCAAACAGACCACGTCGTTCGAATAGCCTTCTTCGAAAACAAGCCTACACTGTTTAGCTGTCAGACAGTCTTCAGTTCCTACTGCCTTCAGTGTCAAAGTTCCTTGCGGATATCATGCACAATGTGACCACACCAACATCGAAATGTAGACGTATGTAGGGCTGTAAAGTATAATATGTGCACGGACCTACTTGCACTACACAATAGTACAATGCAAACATCAAGGGTCTAAGAGCTGCTTTCGGACAACCCGCCCCAGAGTTGGGATCGAAAGAGATTTGTCATAACATTACTCAGGAATCTCACGTAACGAAGGTTCTAATTCCTGCAAGCCGGTCTGATGTGTAGTTAGCAGTAAGGTCGAAAGCAGCAGTAAGGGGTCTACTATCCAGGGTTGAGAGGCAATGGCAGAGCTGACACCCTCGCCGGCCGGGCAAGCATTGCGGGTGGCCTGCGCTTAGGAAGATCAGAAGTGGTGAGGAGCTTGAGACACTTGCTGCACGAGCAAAGCCTCGGCCATCATTTCTTAGACCGCGCGCGCGCGCTCGTGTGTGTGTGTGTGTGTGTGTGTGTGTGTGTGTGTGTGTGTGTGTGTGTGTGTGTGTGTGTGTGTGTGTGTGTGTGCTCACAGAGTTTTTGTAGTTCAGCAACGGCAAGATTGTAAACTGGCCGATGGCCAAAATCTTCTACCGTTAAAGTTTGTCATTTCTCTCTCTCTCTCTCTCTCTCACACACACACACACACACACACACACACACACACACACACACACACACACACACACATTAGATCTCGGATAAGAAAGGTACATTACTCAAACCCAAACGTCAATCCGAAAAAGGGTAGGGGATGGAGGAAGGGGGAAGAAGGGGGAAGGAGGGGGAGAAGAGGGGATGGGGGGTGGTGGTGGTGGTGGGAGGAGGGTTGACGGCGAATGGTCGAAGTGGGGAGGTGGTTATCCTGGCTCAGACGGATTTCCCGACTGATTTCTCAGCTTCTGAATTCTGCAGCTAACGAAAACAGCCACGTGAACAATCGCACCTGACTTCCAGACGGGGCCAACGTCGGCTTAGCCGCCGACTCCATTGTAAAGTCACTTGCCTGAAGCACTTTTGTCAACACACGGGGCCAGTTAGTGCTGTTAGTTTCATCGGATTAATGGATCTTACCAACTGATACGTGTAACATACTGTCGCTGAAACCCCGAACACAACTGCTTTCTCAGCCGTACTGCAGTACTGACTTGCAATAGACGACTCCGCTGTCAATCAAAGGGGGACGAGCCCCCAGAATTCAACAAACCGCGTGCCGAGGCATTATGAGCTCAACACGTGACATGGTCTGACAAACTCTGACACGACAGAAACGGATGCAAGGGTAGTTTGATATGGTTGGAAACATCGGAAGAAAGCAGTAAGTCTACTGACGTCATTTGACCTACACACACACACACACACACACACACACACACACACACACACACACACACACACACAAACGCTGCATTAACTTTTTCGCCTCCCGATCTGTTCCAGATCGAATTTTTCGCTCCCCCGTTACTGCAAGTGGGGGACCACATCGTAAACTCCCGCGAGGTTTCCTCAGTGGCAGATTTATTAAACGGTAACAGGTGAAACGGCCGATCGCTTTCACGGGAAAAGGTCCTAATACATCTCACGCCATCAAAACGCTGGAGCCAGTAAATGAACGGTAGACACAAAAGGTAGACTTGTTAGGTGAAAGGAGGGTGAAGCACAGTGTCTGCCACGTGCACCACGTATTTACATTGAGATGAGCGTGCTAGCGGCAGTTGTCGCTTAAATCTGTGACTGTCAACTCGAGCCGAGTTCAAGCTATGACTAGCAGCAGTCTTGAAACGAATGAGACAAAAATAAACGAAGACTGCGCTTCTTTTTATTCAAACAAAGAAGCAGCAGTCTACGCATAAATATCCATAGAAATGGGATGATATCCCCAGAAAGGGGATATGTCATTTCCCTAGAAATGGGATATCCCTATACGTGGGATGCATGTTATAACCCTAGACGTGGGATACTTGTAATATCCCTAGATACGATACATGGACTATCCCTAGAAATGGGCTGATACCCCTAGATATGAGATACATGGACTATCCCTAGAAATGGGATGATATCCCTAGATATAAGATACATGGACTATCCCTAGAAATGGGATGATATCCCTAGATATGAGATACATGGACTATCCCTAGAAATGGGATGATATCCCTAGATATGAGATACATGGACTATCCCTAGAAATGGGCTGATACACCTAGATATGAGATACATGGACTATCCCTAGAAATGGGATGATACCCCTAGATGTGAGATACAAGGACTATGCCTAGAAATGGGATGATATCCCTAGATATGAGATACATGGACTGTCCGTAGACATGGGATACATGTAAAATCCCTAGAAACGGGATACATGTAATATCCCTAGAAACGGGAAAGTTGAGTGGGCCGGTGTAGCAAGCCAGATGAACTCCCTGGCGCGTTTGACTGGGGACACTTCCAGCCTCAAGCTGAATTGACCTGGGGCACTTCCAGCCTCAAGCTGCATAGGCCCAGGGCATTTCACGCTGTGGAGCGGGGGGAAGGGGGGGGGGGGAGAGTGAGAGAAGAGGGTGCAAGGGGAGGGAAGACCAGCAAAGCAAAGTTCAGCAAAGCAAAGCACAGGTTTGCCACCATCTAGATAGGGCGTAAGCGCTATGGATTTGATAGTAGCTTAGGCCTTCTCTCCAGACGACGGTATAAAATTAAACCTTATGTTTTCAACCCTGAACGCTATTTAAGTGATTGCATCATGTTCTCAGCATGTACGTGTCGTCCCTAAGCCCTGACCCTATGGCTTTGTATATTTGTGTATACATTTCTTCCTTTTCCTTTGCCATCTTATTATACGTGTTGGAAAAGGACGTTAAACTCCCAAACACCCATCCACCCACCCTTGTTAATTTATTTTATCTTTAAGCGCTTAGAACTAGGCTATTATTTATTAATAGGTTACAGCGCTATATTATTATTATAGCAACAAATAACACAAAAGATAGACCACTAGTCGTACCTGCCATCGTTGACGAGTTAGCTCGTCCCGTCAACACAAATCCCAAAGTCCGTGTTCCTTACGGAGTGCATCGATTGGGAAATCCACCGTAACGAACTGATGGCCCGAGAACAAGCCAAGACTAAGACGTACTAATGCAGACAAGATCGTCGGCTCAGGTACCCACGCCATGGACGATCGTTTTGTGATACCCAAACAACCGGTCGAAGCCTCTTTGTTCACAGAGGTGCATGCCGTTTGGCCCAGATTACGATTTTTAAAATTTTTTAAAAAAAAAAACACACATGCAGATTTGGTTTGGGGACCTTTTTCACACACGCGCGCGCACACCCACACCCACGCACGCGCGTCCGCGCGCACACACACACACACACACACACACACACACACAGACACACACTGTGACAAACACAGTCACGCACGCACGCATACTAGTATGCACACACACACACGCACGCATACTAGTATGCACACACATGGTGGGCAAAGAGGGAAGAAGTGTGTGTGTGTGTGTGTGTGTGTGTGTGTGTGTGTGTGTGTGTGTGTGTGTGTGTGTTGGGGGGGGGGGGGGGTAACAGTGAGGGAAGGGGGGGTGGTTCCTCAAAAAAGTAATGCGTGAATGACAAAGTCCACCATTAACTCCTAAGAGCCCAACCCCCTGCCTACTACATGATAGGGCTGGTTAAAAAGAAAAAGCCACTGCACACCAGTAGGATCCACTTCAAGCCACTAATGCAAGTTGTGATCCTTCCCTGCAAGGCCGGAGACCGCTGGAGATTGCGTAATAGTGGCTTAAAGTGGCTCCTAGTGAACTGAAGATTTCAAATAAAACAGCGATTTTTGCATGGGCTTTTACACTATCGAGCACCAGTACACAATGTTCATGACAGCTGTTTGGGTTTCGCGGATTTGCGCGTGCCCTCCTGAGGCCACCGCCGCGTCTTGCCTATCACTTTGTTACACTACAAAGCCAATCAAGAGGAACCAACCGACTCGGACACAGTGGTATCAACGCCATTCAGGGGCCCGGTAAGGGGTGTGAAGATGAAATGACAGCTAGTGTGGGGCTCTTACAATTAGAACTGACAGGAATCCCACTTGAGTATTGTCGCTGCGTTGAGAGAGATCTATGCTGTGTGCATGCCTTGCTGTCAGCGGCGATAGATCCAAAGCTGCCCTAGCTGTAGACCACGGGGGGTAATCAAACTAGCCGTGTGTTTCCGGTGCTATTCCGATTCATGTGTGGGTGGGTGTGGGTGTCTGGGAGTTTATAAAATCCTTTTCTTCCACGTATGGGTGACACCGAAGACGGGGCAACCTGAAAAAGGCCAGCACAAATGTTTGGCCGCTGAGCCGGGATTCCAACTCACGCCGCTTCAAACGTTCTGACGACGATCGCTCTCACTTCGGACAGTACTGTATGTTTGAAATGTGAGTTCAGTTCAGTTCAGTTCAGTTCTAGATGGTACCTCTGCGCTTGGAAAAGGCCATAAGCGCTCCACCCCATCTCTCAGTAATCTCCGCACTGTCGTCTTTACGGCTGTTCCAATGTTGGTGTTTTTCGTTTCATCGTCGACAAATGTCCGCGACAACGATTTCTCTCCCTTCGGACAGTATGTTTGAAATAGGAGTTCAGTTCAGTTCAGGTCAACTGATGGTATCTCTGTGCTCGCCAAAGCTCGTGCGCGCTCCACATCATCTCTTACCAATCTCCGCAGTGTCGTGTTTGAAACTGTTCCAATGCTGGTTCGGCTAGGGCCAAATATTTGTGTTAGCCTTTTTCCCGTTGTCCCGCCTTTGACATCACCCATGCTCGGTGGAAAAGGACGTTAAACTCTCAAACACACACCCACCTACCCAATGCAGCCTTGGTTCACATGGGCCCTGCCATGCCCTTTCAGGTTTCCATCGTCGGCTACTGTCTACTACAGCGATTGCTCTCATTTCAACTTCAAGCAGCATGTTTGAAATATGAGCACGAGAGAATGCGTGTGATTCACGTGGGCGTGGGTTTTGCGTTTTCAGTTCGCGGCGCTTTGAGAAATTGTGTGAAGCGCTTGTATACCACCCATTATTATTATCATTGTTATTATTTCATTGTTGTTATTATCAGTATATTTTAAAATGATAACAATGCTAATGCTAATAATAATGCTAATGCTAATAATAATGCTAATAATAATGTTAATGCTAATAATAATAATAATGCTAATAATAATGTTAATCCTAATAATAATGCTAATAATAATGTTAATGCTAATAATAATGCTAATAATGCTAATAATAATAAACGTTTTTGTCCGACAAACTCAGTAACAGTAATTTCATCCGTCCAAGTATTACTAATGTCTAGGAGGTTTGATCAATCATTGTGCATAATTATTCTGTAGGACTTCGTAAGGAGGACTTCGCCGAACCGCGCACCCCATTTACATGTAAATTAGTAACGTTAGGGTTACCATTAGCTAATCGCAGCGTGTTAGCCGCTCGCGGCCTCCGCCGTGTGAGCCTTATTTACATGTAAATGGGTTACGCTGCTCGGCGAAGTCCTCCTTACGAAGTCCTACTAAACAAGCCTTATAATGCTTTAGGAGATTTGATCAACCATTGTGTGTCAAACCCGGTGTAAGCATACTTGTGATGGTGTTGAGTGAAGACTTAAGAGTACGGCGGTGAGGAAATCAACACATGACGTCACCTGAACACATGTTTTATTACCACTATGAAGCAGCGTAGCTAAGTTTTCCAAAATGGCCGGTGTTCAGTTACAGTCTTTGTCACAGTAGAGATGTACTAGCTGATATACCCGGCTTTGCCCGGGCTGATGATGTGATGTGTGTAGTAAGGGCTTTCTGGACTCCCTGTTTGGCGATACGTGGTAGAAAAGGACGTGAAACTCCGATTTTCCGCGATTTTCTCCCCTCATCAGATTGGTTTCTGGGTCTAGCAAGTGTTTACACTACAAACCGGGCTCAACCCGAGCTTACCCCGACTTGGGTCAACAGCGTTTACACTACGTTCTCTGCAAGTCTTACCATGACCATGACGTAGAAAATCTTACGTCATGCCCGCCGTCATGCCTTGACGAAAGCATCATATCACGACGCTAGCTGCATGTTTAGATCTGAAATGCGAGTTGGCTCTGGGCTCAGGTTCAACCCCAACCCCGGTCCGTAGCATGGCTGAACCCGAGTCGATTTTAACCCGGGTTAGTTAAATGTAAACACACCAACCCGGGTTCAACCCAGTAAATTTGGCAAGTGTAAACAGCCTCAATTTATCTCTTCAAAGCCAACGCAAAAGTCGCGTTTTTACTAGAAATCTTCAGATCTCTAGGATCCACTTCAAGCCACTGTTATGCAACCTACAGCGGTCTCCGGCCCAGCGGGGGAAGGCCAACGCCTTGCGTAGTTGTGGCTTGAAGTGGATCCTACTGGTGTGCAGTGGCTTGTTCTTTTGACCAGTCTTATCATATACCGGGCAGGTGGTGGTCGGGCTGGGAGAGAAGGTAAACACACAAACAAATAAGCAAACAAACAAAGCCAAATACTCTATTGATCTCCGTGAAAGAAAATACTTGCCTGTCGCGTTTCCAATGGACTCCTTACACGATCTCAAAATCTGACAGCTACTCCAAACCGACAAGTCGAACTGGAAATTCACGCCCAGTCCAGATCATCCTCAGAAATGAACACAAACTGAAAAAGAAAGTCGGATTGAACACCAATTTATAAATTCATAAGAGTCAGTAGAACACTACTCGTAAAATGCGCTATGCGCTGAATTAAGTCTAACGCTCCGTGACAGAAGAGAGAAGATCCCCCGTGCTAATACCTCCTACTGTCAGGCGAGAGCCGGTGTTAAAAAGGACTCTCTATGTACGTGTGTATTTGTGGGACAGATTAATGCTTACCAACACCCACCCTCTCAAAAGTTAGGCAACCAAGACACAACTTGCCATAAACATGCTATTCAAAAGTGAATCCAAATATATTGTCGGCTGACAAGTCTTGCAAATTGCCGCGCGAACACATTTGTCGTTGGAGTGTATGGCGGCTATTCAGTCAAGTGAACACACGCCCCTGCGTGGCCGTGCAAGCAAAAAGGGCGTCTTTTTAATCACAAAGATGGTGTACGTACCCCCCCTTTTCAAACCTCTACAGTCGAGCCTTCGTTCGGCCCCTTTTGACTTCTGTCACGTAATGTCTCCATTTCTTCTCATAAGCTGTAGGGGATCTCAAGATAACGTATTGGTTTCTGACTGGGAATTAGCTTAGTTTTCGTGGTACCTCTTACCCATAGGAACCTGGAGAGTGACAGTGTCTGTAATGCCGGCACTGAGCAAACAGAAGCGTACTCGATGACGCGGTTCCCTGGCACGCACCTTGCCCTACAACACACACACACACACACACACACACACACACACACACACACACACACACACACACACACACACCGCTGACTACAACACCTCAGACTTCGCTTCAAAATTCCGCTTTCTCAACGCACGGCCTTATCTTTCCAAAAAAGACTTTGACAAAACGACCGACTGAGTCGACTCTCGCACTAAAAAAACAAACAAACAAAAAAACCCAACACGGCCACTCACATCCGTCAGACTAGGTGCCCGCACGTCGTCCAGGGCGACGATGAAAAAATCACTAAGCATGCGATCGATCACGGACAGTGACACTTTCCACGCTTCATTGGCTTCCCTCTCAGTGTCCGGGTGAGAAAGCAGCCAACGAACCGTAAAGAGTGAACGACATTTAGGGCAGATACGCTTCAACGTGTGCAAGTTACTATTCACGGGAGACATTGAAGCGCGGGTTTGGTCGTCTGCCGGTGAGAAAGCTTCACTGAAATTTGGGGTGAAATCAAAATTGGGCGCAGGTGTTTCCGTTGCAACTAGAGATGTTTCGATGGCGTTTGCTGGTCAAAGAATACAAATGCACGGGGCCTCAAAATGCCTGTTCCCTATTAGCCTCAGGCATCATAGTCACCCTTAAACTGAAATGCCACAATCTAGAAACAAAACTTACATGCACAGACCATTCCAGGACAAGCACCTGACAAGTTTACAAAAACTGGAATGTCTCCTTCCACTCAGGCCTCAGTGAGTCTACTCCCTGTTTAGGCCAGAAAGCCATTTCATTCAAATCCACTCACGTCACATGTGCCCGACCTGTGTACAATAAGTCCCAGCTACACTGGCAGCTTGACTCTTGTTGCGGTCCCCTGGCATGCACCTTGCCCCTACAAAATACAAAAATCACTACAAACTACATGTAGCACACTCGCCAAACAGGATTCTTCAAATAAACACTGCACATGGCCCCACACAATCTGTGTCCTTACGCCTACTCTCACGTTTGAGAAACCGTCTTTGCATTGTGGTAATGCGATAGTCAAAGTCGTTGTCAGCATTCCGACAAACCAAAGTACGCTGGACACAGTCCGGCGGTGCAACTCACATTTGAAAATGGAAACACTTGGTGCTACTGTTTGGAAACACGTGCTCTGGTGGTGGCACTTTGGAGTAGCACCGGAAACACCCGCGTCCATTCTGACTTAACCCCGTGAACGTAATCAGAGGAGATAATCTCTGTCTGAAGGTGCATTGGGTCTGGTACCTTTGTCTGAGCACGGACGGAATTGTGCACCAGCAGACAGGCACTGGCATTGTGAAATGCACAACCTGGGGGTATCGTATGCCCAGTGATAGTTGCTGGCTCTCTGCGCACATTATGTTTTTGGAATTTTAACCCAATGCAACAGTTGACATGCCAGACTAAAAGAAAAACCCAAAGAACAAAACCAGCATACCAACACACACAAAATACAGGTTTTTCATTCCCAAATTTCCGGCCTTCCACACGTGAGATTTCCGGACTACTGCCCTCTTTGTCCCTACTAAAATCTTCCGAGATCTGGTGAGACTTCGGGTCTTCACGCATGCGCACTTGTAACTTTTTTTTTTTTTTTTTTTTTTAAAGTTATGAAGGCCCGTATATCAAGAAATCAAAAACAAACATAGGCTGCCGGGCAGGATTTTTTGAAGAAGCAAAATTTATTGTCCGTCAATTGACCCCCCCCCCCACCCCTTCATACACGTGCACACACATACACACACACACGTCCACACACCGAGTGTAAAACATCTTTATTTGAGTCTCTGTTGCACACAAAAAGTATCACTTTCCATCACAAACTGCATCTATTGCCACTCTAGCACACGGAGCTGCTCGATATAATGCTGATTTTCTACATTACACACCATCAGAAATGACACCCACAAAATAGTCAAATGCAAAATTTCTATGTTGAAGTTTGAAACTGTGATGGGAGCAATGACTTATTCCGATGAAAACCAACAGAATGAGAATATAATTATTAGTAAAGACGACAATTTACGGTAAATGTTTGGTGCTGTTTGGCTGTGGTGGACATATGTATAGAGCTGTGAATCTTGTCCCGTGTAAAGAACTGGCCCGTATGTAATAGTCGAGGTTAGGGCTTTTAGCCCCGGGTTAGAGTCTAACCTCGAACTAAACTAGCGTTAGGCTTAAATTTTCTGTTGTCTTTTGTTTTAAATCAGGAAGCGGGCCCATGCCAGGAAGGTGCCTGAGCCGTTATAGAAGGATTTTTTTTCTTCTTCCTTTCTTCGCTTCCGTTTTTAAAATTTAATTTTGCTTTGGGGTTTTTTGTTGTTGTCCTAGTCTGGGTTAGGCCCGTAACCGTGGGTTAAATTACTCTCGACTTTTACATGTATACGGGCCCTGAGCAATATATTATTATTGAGGAGCAGTTACCTGAGCAAATAATTATTAATACATGTGCACATACGAGTTTCTGAGGCTGTTCTTGCCAGTCTTACTGGATTGAACCTGGGTGAGTGGGTCAGACCCCAGTTGGTGCGTTTACATTCAACCAACCTGTGTTAAACCCTGCTATGAACCAGGGTTGAACCCGGGTCCAGGGTCAACTCGCATTTCAGATCTAAACATGCAGCTGGCGTCATGATGATGCTTTCGTCAAGACATGACAGCTGGCATGACGTTTACCTACGTCATTGTCTGGGTTAGACTTGCAGAAAGTGTAGTGTAAACGCTATTGACCCAGATGCAACCGGAGTGGAGGTAAACTAGGGTTGAACCTGGGTTGTAGTGTAAACAGCCTCTATCATGTGTAGAGGAGCATGACTTTAATAAATAACGCCCGTCTGTAGATCTTCCCTGAAGTACATTGTACATCACTACCAGTAATAATAGTCATCTAATTTTGTGCACAACTGAAGAAATCCTGGAGCATGCAGTAAAACTAAATAAATATTTAAAATGATAAACTGATTATTTAATGCACATACAAAAGTTGAAACCAAGAGGCACGTGATGACAACCAAGCAGTTATTTAAACAAACAATTTTTTTAAACAAGAGAAAAAAAAAACAACACTAACCCCCCACCCCCTTGAAAAAAAACAAACGAACTGTCAAACACACACAAAAAGAAAAACAACAACAAAAAACCCCAGAAACAATGGCACAGTACAATGGACACTAGCTGCACTTCTTTCTGTGTTTGACAAATCAAGCTGCAAAAGACAAGGGGTATAGGGTGATGCCTTTGCCAAATCTACCTTTCTCAACATAGAATTAGAAAAAGAACTACGGATGTCTCAAGTTCCACAGCAGACTAGAGGGTGGGGTGTTGGGTGTTTTGGGGTTTAACGTCCTTTTCCACCAAATAGGGGTGATATCAAAGACGAGGCAACGATGAAAAAGCCAGCACAAATATTTGGCCCCAGCCGGGATACGCAGCAGACTAGAAGTAGAAGTAGGACTCATCCAAATCTACAATGTGCTAAAAATGGTCTGTGATCCAAGAGGAGGAGAAGTGTATAGCATTTAGTGACAAGTGGCAGAGCCACAAGTTCATATAGATGCAAAGCAGACACGTTATGCTAGCGGTGTCCAGGGACATGCTGCCATGCAAATGTTATTTTTCCAAATGGTGAGTTTCAGCACGATGTTAAGTGGTTCAGAAGAGGAAACGGTTTTGTGGAGGAAAATGTTTAGAATGAGACCAAAATCCGCCCTGCCCAATATACTGCCTTTTGGCATGACTTAATTTTCAAGTACTTCAGAGGAGGAAACAGCTGTTCATGGGAAGAACAGTTTTAGCCAAAGATAGAAATCCACTGAAACTTAGTTAAAGGTGGAATATTTTAAGCGTTGTCTGAGACAAAACAACAACAATAAAAAAAAAACAAAAAACAAGAGACCACATGAATGTTCTGCAGCACACAGAAAGGAGGGTACTGGAAGACTTAGGTGAGCCGCCCGTGAGCAGGAATCAGTCAGTGGGTGCCGTCTGCTGCATGACGACTCTTGAGGCTGTGCAAGTCCTCCTCCGCTCTGCGTAAGATCTCTTTGGCCACATCACCTGTATGCAGACAAAATGTGCATCATTTGATATATACAAGCATGAAACTTTTTTTCCTGTTTGTGCAGGCTGGTATGGGGTGGACTGGTACATGTACCCTCTCGCACAAAAATTATCCGCGTCTGTAACTGAGAGTCACTGGGGACTTGTGTTAAATTTTGATTACTAGCCAGATAATAATAAACTTCATCAGCACCACTTAAACTTGAATCAAACCAACTGACCCTAACATTTCTCTGTGCACACTCACACTAAAATAATAATCAAACAAACAAGAATGAAGAATGACCCCCCCCCCCAAAAAAAAAAAAAAAAAAAAAACCCAAACAACAAAAACACACACACACAAAACTTCCAAACAAAAACCAAAACTTCCAAACAAAAAAACACGAACAAACAAAAAACAGAAAGAAACAAAGATGTTCAGAAAGAAAAGCTGGATGTTACATATGTACACGCTGTGCATGTATTTATTCCTGGACTCACTTGCTAGAGCAGGACTCCCACTCCCGCCCAACTTTGATGCAAGATCCTCCGCAACTCTCCCCAGCATTATCTTGGTCGGTGTGGTGGATGCCAAGGATCGTGGAGATGCCGAGAAACGAGAGGCGGACACAACGTTCCCTCCAGACTCTCCTCCGTCAGCAGCACCGAGGACTGAGGAACTGGAGCTACCAACGCTAGTCACAGTCGCCAAGTAGTTTCTGGCTCGCTCCAACACGCTGTCTTCGATACGAGTTTTGCGCGTGTTTGCAGAGTTACTCTGAAAACTACTCTCAAATCTGTCCGACGTTCCGGCACCCGAGTGAACCACGTCGAGCTGTGTATGGTGTCCACTGCTGGGGTCTTTTTCCAGGTACTCTGCGACCCTTTCCAAAAACTTTGCATCTTGTTTGTACAAATTTTCGCTTTCTGTCAAGAATGTGATGTCCTCCTCACATAAGCTCTCTCTAGCCCGAAGATGCGAGCCTGTTGCAGCGCCACTCTGCATGCCTCCGTTCTCTTCGCTGTGGTTGTTTCTGAAACTAGTGGAAGCGCCTGCATTACTTCCCCCTGATCCCAACAGGCTATTCACTGTGTATGTCCGATCACTGACAGTTTCTTGATGCGTGTCAGGCAGTTTCAGCCTGTCCTTCTTTGACATCCACCTCCGAAGCGACTGCGAATCTACACCGCCGTCAAACGACGACTGCATGCTCGTTTCAAGAGTGGCACTTTCCACACTAAGTTCTGACTGGAACGGCATGCTGAAAAACTGGCCTGTCAGGTTGGTATGAGAGGCGCCTTTCTCGGGGTCAAGGGACGGACTGGCAATACTGTCTTCAGCAACCATCTTTTCACTCAGGCCGGTTTCGTTAATACTGAAAGGTCCTGCAGATGTATCACAGTTTGTGAGCTGTCCCTTGCTCATGGCTGCCCTGGAACGCGGACTATTTTTCAGGCTGGTGAAATGAGCCCCTGTTTCCATGTCACCCGATGGCTGACTACCGTCCTCGCTTTTCAGGTGCAGCTTGGTCTCGGCAGAAGCCGAATGAGAGCTTGAGTCAAAATTGCCGGAAGCGACCCCGGCGTCGTTACTGACATGGTGCAGGCCGTCCTGCTGGGTGGTCTGCAGGCTCCCGCTGCCGCTCGCTGTCTGGTACCCTGTGTCCTGATTGGACAGCGAGCTGGGGTGCTGCAAGGTGTCAAGGCCACTCCCACCCTCCCCGTCTAGGACGTCTGTCATGGATGAGTCACGCAGACTCCGACACTGACCTTGAGGGTCGTGATTGTCACAAGGTTCCGTATCCATGGAAACGCAGGCACTGTTTGCTGTTGCGGCACCAACACCGAAGCTGGTGAAGGGAAGTGGCGGCTGGGATGACCCAGAAACACGACTTTTCTCCAGCGACTCGTTCTTGATCGACGTGGAGGGCGACGGTTCAGCACGGAGTGTGCGAGACCGGCTCGTGTGACTTGTATCTGCAACAGTCAGTTTAGCTGTTGAACTCTGGGTGGCAATATTGCAATTCATTGTGTCTCCGCATTGTCCACACTGTATTACACGAAACATTTGCCAGCGAAAACTGACAATGACAGTGTTCCTGCTGCAAGGTTTTACAGGTGCTGAATTTGGCATGCACTTATTTTACTTTTGGAAAGGAAACCATTCAAACTTACAGAGGGAGCTTGCCCAAATACCTGTGCTGGTCTAGCAAGATGAAATCTGGCTCTGTAGAAGTCGAGGTTAGGGATTTTAGCCCCAGGTTAGAGTCTAACCTCGAACTAAACAAGCTCTAGCCAGTCTAGGGTTAAATTTTCTGTTGTTTTTTGTTTTAAATCAGGAAGCGGGTCCATTCCAGCAAGATGCCTAAGCCGTTATAGACAGATTTATTTCTTCCTTTCTTCGCCTCCTTTTTTAAAATATAATTTTGTGTTTTGGTTTCTTTTGTCCTAGTCTGGGTTAGGCCCGTATCTGTGGGTTAAATTAACCTCAACTTTTACATTTGGGCCCAGGGCTTAAAATTGTCCCGGAGGAAATGTGTGTAGCATTTAGTGACAAAGCGACAAAGCCGTAAGCACACATCTACTACATGTACTAGAGTTCTATGCTAGGGGTGTATGGGGGCACGCTCCCCTGGATTTTTGTTGTTGTGCAGTTTGGTGCATTTTGACATGACTTTATGTACTACTGAGAAGGAAACACTTTTTGGGGAGGAACATTTTTAGAATCAAGACGAAAACCTGTGCAGTTTGGTGTGTACTCGTGTGGTTTTCAGTGCTTCAGAGAAGGAAACACACTTTTCGAGGGAGAAAAAATTGGTTGCCAAAGGTGGAAATCTGGGAAAAGGCGGAGAATTCAAGCCCTGTTAATACCGGACGCAAGAGAGATAATCCTTTCTTGGCTACTACTTCTAATGCTGCAAGAGTTGCAGCTGGAAAGAGAATGCTCACGCGCGCATGCAACTACACCCATACCTGCCCCCCCCCCCCCCCCCCCCCCCACTCTAAAATAAGCCGTCTTCTCATGAACTGCGGCTTCACTGAATCTTGCTAAGCTACAGAACATCCTCCACATCTTTTTTTTCTTTTTAGTAACTTTGTTACACCATTACGTTATTTTCTTGTTCATCAAAACCTTGTAGCTCACCTGTGCCCGAAAAAGCGATGGGAGAGACATTGGGACTGGGACGACAAGGCGGCGGCGATGTTCCGTCGTGGATCTCCATCTGTAGTTGTTGTCGCACCCCATCGCCAAAAGCAATGTCCACGTCGTCCAGATGTTCGCCTCCGTCATCACTTTCCATGGAGATAAATCTCCTCATTATTGGCCGAGGTTTTTCTGTCAATGCAGAATGTGAAACATGATGACAGAGGTCAGTGAGAGGTTGTTTTGTATAAAAACGTTTTATTCCGTCAGGGTTTTACAACAAAGAATGGCTATTCGCAGTGTCACAGAGTGAGTGAGTGAGTAAGTGAGAGAGTAAGTGAGTGAGTGAGTGAGTGAGCGTGCGTGTGTGTGTGTGTGCGCGAGTGCGTGCATTTTTCTTATTTGTGCTTGTCTGTTTTGTTGTTTTTTTCAATTCCAGCCAAGTCAAGGACAGAATGAAATTTGCTTATCTTTCATAGAAAATGGACAAGAACTTGGCTAAATATATCACAATTAACAGAAAAGTTTAAATGCAAATGTAAAGCACTCTGCAGAGAGTGCAGCATGCATGTATGTACTGATCCTTCACTATGAGCAAGTGCAAACTATAAAAACCTGTAACACAAAGAACCTCATCACAGACAGCTGTATCGTAACACTGAACTGCAACACGCAGCTGAGATAATTACCCTTTTGTTTCTGACCAATAGGAGACAGCTCCGGAGAAGCCAGGGCTCCCTGATCGGAGAAAGAGCACCTGAGGAACTCCCCGTCTCCATAGTACGGCCCACGGATGGGACTAGAAGAAAACTGAATCTGCACACACCAGCAAAAGAAGAACGTCATTCAAGATGATCAGTACTAAAAGAAGCTGTTCGTCGTGGAATTTTTGCTGCACAGGATTTGAGAACCGAGCAGGATGACATGCACTGAGGCTTCACCGCCATGGTATACGTATAACAGGACAAATGCCCTGTACATGAATGCATTGGCCATTTGTCCTGAAAGTCTGATAAAGCCTAGTGGTACGAAGAATAACAATAACTGACAATGCACATGACTCGCATCCCCAATAGGAAAAAACACAGTATAAACACAAACACGTTACCAATACTAACATGCTCTCACACTGCTGCCAGAAGTGTAAAACTTTAGCTTAGTGTACATACAGAATACTTTATAAATCCCAAAAGGGAAATTCCTTCATTCCTTCTCTGTCCCACATAAGCAACAAACATAATTTATTCAGAAACAAGACTACAAATAAAACTGAGTAAAACAAACTTGACCAGTAAAATGGCTTAAAATCAAGAAACTTTACTGTATAACACACTATCATTTTTTTAAAAACTACTTTATTAATAAATAATAATTATGCATATGCATTTAAAATCAATATCACAATTATGATGATTTAACAGCTGCATACTCAGTCATTCACTGTACACATTCCCCCCCCCCCCCCCCCCCCTGTGTTCTGCTTGAGTTAGCAGCTCTAACAGCCATCGGCACAAAGGATGTGGCATGTCTTGTAGTTTTTGCCCTTAGAACTCTGAACATGTACTAATGTGACGGCACTGACCGATGAAGGGGTGTTGACAGGCGAGCCTCTTTCCCACTCTGGCGTAGTTTTTCTGTTTGGTGTGAAGGGAGGCGGGGACAGAAGGGCTTCAGCCATGTGGTCTGGAGATTCTTTGCCATTCCTGTCCGTCCCAAACAAACATCAGTTCACGGCCAGTAGCAGTAGCACACCCTAGTCACACTACTAATACTTATGTGTACACTCTATCACAAAACAGTGGAAACTGGCCTTGGGGCTGACCCCCCCCCCCAAAAAAAAAAACAAAAAACAAACAAACAAAAAACCAACAAACAAACAAACAAACAACAAAACCAAAAAAAACACACACCCCCTCCCTGAAAAAAATAAATAAAAAACAACAACAAACAAACAAACAAACCCAAAACAACAACCAAAAAAACCCTTGTGCCTGAACGATACCTGATACTGATGAACTGTCCTGCTTATCCTTTTTCTTTGCTAGTCACAGCGGAACAACAATAAAACGGCGGAAACTGGCATAGGGGTAGCTGAATAGAGCTGAACGGCTGGAAAAACGTATGCCTAAACCCTCTGATCACTTTTCTTCATAACAGAATAAGAATCATGTCTTCCCAGACAAACTGTGACACAGGTGGCTAAAGCAAACATGGATACATACATGCGCAAAGCACAGCGAAGAAACTACTCACTTCACCGGACTGAAAATGGAACTGGAGTCTGCGTTGAAGAACAGCTTGCGGCGTAGAGAAGAAGTGCTCATGTTCTCTCCATTTCCATCGTCTGTTTCTTGGTGGGTCATGTAGTCCCCTGCAAAACAGTGTTCACGTCAGTATGCATGCTACATAGCTCTTAAAAGAGCCCAAACCCAACCACTATACACGATTAAAAAGAATAAGCCACTCTTACACAAGGCGTGGGCCTTCCTGCTAGGTCAGAGACCACTGCATAATAGTGGCTTGATGTGGCTCCTAGTGATCCGAAGATTTCAATTAAAATTGCAATTTTTGCATGGGCTTTTAACCTTTACGCATCGGGACGCAAGGCGGCTCGCGTCACTCTCAACAGCCGTAGGCACCGAGCTGCGAACCAATTCGCGTCCCCCTAAACAGTCAGCAGCTGCATGCGCGTCAGCAGGGAAGTAGGTCACTGGCCAAGCTCGCAATGTCAAAGAGTTAAGAGATACCAACAGGCTTTCACTTTTTCACAGGTAGACACTGTGCCACGCATCCTAGCTGGTGCAAATTTCAAACCATCAACTAGCAGATAAACAAACAATAACGATGACAATAAACAAAAACAAAAACTCCAACAATAAACAAACCAAAACACAGAACTCCAAAAACAAAACAAAGCTCAAGCAAAACAAAAAACAACAAACCCCAACCTTTACCATAAAAGCAACATCAACATGGAACTTACCCAGAACTTTCTGGATGTCAAAATCCGCAGGCAAGGTAAGCGTGGTCTGACAGGAGCCTGCAGAAATGACAGTACATGTACACATACCAGCAACATTGTCAAGTTTTGTAGCTCCACCAACAGCATTTTAGATATTTACTTTTTTTTAATCATCCAAGATGAATCACACTCACTATTAATTTTTTTTCCAAGAAAGTCACTATTGTTTGCGGGGCCCTTACTGTCAACAATTTTACCAGAATACCTGCAGAAAAATTCAAATTGATTTTTACTGCAGTAAAACACCAAACCAGAAAAGCTAGCACTTTCAGTTCTAACTTACTACACTGATATGGGCAACTATGCACTTACTTGTGATCTTTGCAATGGGATAGTGAGACATATATAATACTAAAGTATGGAGATTCTGCAACAGACAGCTCCACTTGGCAAGCCCCAAGCTTGGCCCCCTTACTCAGTATGTCAAATGTTATAAAGGGGAAAAAGGGTTATTTGGAATTCACTTCCTCTACATGTCCATCAGTCCATCTTTCATAGTTTTTAAAAACAAACTAAAAACCCACTTCTTCTAGTCAGCCTTCTCTCCCTCTTACTTAATAAGCTGTAAAATGGTCTTTGTTGCTTGCGCAACTCTATCCATCTGTAAATACTCAGCCCCCCCCCCCCCCCAACTCATTTTATTGAGATCCCAGCTGTATGTTATGAAAGAGATGTGTGTGTGTGTGTGTGTGTGTGTGTGTGTGTGTGTGTGTGTGTGTGTGTGTGTGTGTTTCTGTGTGTGTGTGTAATTGTAGAGCGCTCTGAGCCAGCGTCTGCTGGGATACTGCCCTATATAAAAGCAATTTATTACTATTATTATTATTATTTCAAGATCAAAGAACTGGTCTTACTCCTGAAATGACATCAATCAACTAACTGCTTTCTTTCCGTGTTTCAGTCATATCCAACTAAATGATTTGATAGACAGAAGTGGGGTTGTCTATTCATTGCTTTCAAAGATAGGCCAGCCTATAATGATAACGGCAATAACCTCAAAAACAGTAAATTTCAATGGCAGCCACAGTACTTACTGTCTTTTGTCTTTCTGCTGCGGGTTAGCTCCTTCTGAATCGAACCGTGGGTCTCACTAGGGGTTGATACCATGTACCCTGAACAAAACGAAACATGGTACAAATAACAATTAAGATTCAATTTCTTATGTATTAACAAATGCTCTCTGCATTGCGTCTACAGGTAGTAATAATAACTGTGAATTGTGTGGGCACTTAACCCGATTTCTTGAACTGGCTCACAGTGCCTTGCTGGCTTGAGCTGAAGCCATCACACACGCTCATGTAATCATATACACGTCTCACACACCAGACATGAACACATTACAATCACGTGGTGCAAAGGGTCAGCTCAGCAATTTAAGTTTCGGAATTTAGAATTGCATTTACGGTATTTTCAAAGTTTGAGGGGCTGAACATTTCCAAAGCAGAGACCAGTGACTACACTTTTAATTTATTGTCAACATGGACATTTTGTTCTAACAGATATGAAGCCCTTTATTTCAACCAGTTTCCAGTCATTTCATAGCTCTATCTTCAATTTTGCTATAGACTAGCGGCCCTGCACTGCATAAAGGTTTAGTACAGTACCTTTGGCATACGCTGGTGTTACAGGCAGCACATGGGGAGGGGGGTCCTGTCCCCAGGGGGATGGTGCCACCATGTGGTGGGCAAAGTAGTAGTCAATGGCTTGCTGCGCTCTCTCCTCTAGCTCGTAGTCAGGGCTGAGAAAGAGGCAGAAAATAAACTTTGAATGAGAAAATGAACACAAGTAAACCACTTACAGCGCTGGGCTTTTTCATAACACTCAGGGATTAAAATCAAATGGTCCATGATCCAAGGAGGCAAAGTGTGTAGCATTTACTTTTAGTGAGTGTTGCAGATCTATACATGCGTTATGCTTTTTTGTGTGCAGCTTGGTGCATTTTGGCATGATCTTCAAGTGCTTCAAAGAAGGAAACACTCTTGTTTGGAGGAAAAATTTTAGAATAAGACTAAAATCTGAATAGTATTTTAAGTGCTAGTAGCCTGTACTAGTACATGTAATAAAAATGAAGTCCCAAACTGATACATGTATACATCTCTGCTTGAGAAAAACGCAAGTGTGCTTGGTGTAGAGTTTAAAACTTGCATAAAACTATTTAAAGCTTTAAAATAAACCCACACACAAAACACAATACCTTGTCCTGGACAGCTGACGTTTGATGTCTTTGTCATCGATGTGAACGGGCCTGAGCTCGGCAAGGTGTTCTGGGTCCCAGCGGAATGAACCATTCTGCCAGCAGCATGGTATATTATCGTTAGTCATGAAATGGTCACTGTAACAGACTTACATTTGGAAATACAGTACACCACATAACATGTTGCGAGCTGCATGTTGGGTGGATTTTTCTGGTTCCTTCTAGCTCAGAGAGTAAAAACAACCTATCCCATAACACTGACACCCGCAGAACTACACGATCCAGCCAAGCAGCTGCTGACCTCGACACTTGCAGGAGTGGACGCTCCATGAAACATGCCAGGGCTGTAGACAGGAAAATGGAGGCGATCGTGGCCGCCCTCGAAAGGATTGTGATGAGGGTGATGACGACTACCACTGCCTCCGCTGCTGCTTGATGCTGATGAAACAGGCGACAAGAAGCCGCTGGCACTGTGGGTGTGCGGGTGATGTCTGTCTCTGATGTGATAATGCTTCTCAGGGCTCATCCTTTTTAAAAAAAAAAAAAAACAGAAAAAAGTGTACGTCACATACAGTGTACTTGCAAGTTGTAAGCAAAACTGATACACGTAACAATGAAAGTATTCTGATTTTTTTTTTGTCTGAAACTGAAAGAATTTCAAATATCACTCAGGGCTTAAAATGGTCCATGATCCAAAATGTAGCATTAAGTGACAAAGTGGCAAAGCCATGAGTGTGCGTCTGCAACACAGACACATTAAAAGTCGTAATGCTACTTAAGTGTGTGAAGGGGCATGCTTCCCAATCTTGTTTTAATTTTTTTTTTTTAAATTAGACTAAAATCTGTGCAGTCTGGTGCATTCTGCCATGATTTTAAATGCTTCAGAGGAAGAAACACTTTTTTTGAGAGGAAAACTTTTAGAAGAAGACTACAATCTGTGCAATTTGGCACATTTTGGCATGATGTGAAGTGCTTCTGAGGAGAAAACACACTTTAAGGGGGAGGAAAATTTGTGGCCGAAGGTGGTAATCAGCGATCGTCAAATGTGTCAGGACCATGGTAGCCATTCGGGCTACCGCCCTGAACAAAACTGGTAGCCCGAAAAAAATTCTGGAAGCCAGAGTGGCTGCTAGGTTCTGATTCATCTCAGAATTCCTGCTCGCCATTCGGGCTACCGCTACCGGAGCTTTCACTTGCCCGACGGTAAATTTGGTAGCGAAAGCGAGCGGGCAAGCGCATTTGACGATTGCTGTGGAAATCCGCCAAAAGGTGGAAGATTTTAAGCCTTGAGTTAAGTTAAAACGGAAAAAAAAAAACCCACTGACGACAAAAACAAAACAAAACAAAAAACCCACAAAAATACACACTAAGCAGCATCTGAAGTTAAAGAAAAACATGAACTTAAAGCTTGAGATACCTGCGAGGCGTTTTAAACACTGCATGTTGCTCAGTGGCGCCACCCCCTCCCCCACTGTGATGCAACCGTGGACTGCATCCAATCACAGCCGCCTCTCTTTTGTCACGTGGGCTGTCCTTTGGCGGGCCTGCAGAAGAATCACTAACAGCTTGAAGATGATGTGAACGTGAAGGGCTGAACCTGGGTGGAGATCCAGATGCTCCGTGGCTGCGGTGGGGCGAGGCGCTGCTTGAAGCAGTTGTCTGTTTTGTCCGGTGGTTGTATGGGCTGGTCAGCGCCTGTCGGAGGTATGCATCGGACCGCAGCTTGTCCCCGTGGAGTCCGAGGCGCAAGTGATGCGCAGCTGCAAGGTGAGCACCGCCATCATTGCTACCAGACCATGGCTGAGCTTTTGCAGAGTCACCACCACCACCACCCTCCCTGTCACAGTTATCAGCACTGAAGTACAGCTGGCGAGGGCTTCTCTGGGCCATGTTGTCCACCGCTTGTCTGCGAGGTCTGTTACAGCCATATGGGGGAGTTGTATGGCTGAGGAGAGGATGTTCTATCTCCCAAACCCTATTTTCTGGCCTGTCGTGCACTTGTGGGACACATGAATTTGCTGACAAATCATCATGCTGCATGCCACTCGCAGTATTTTGGAGATGTTATGTATACAGTGTACTGATGATGAAGAAACTGAAACTAGCACAAGTGGCAGTAGCAGCCCTGAATTGCTTTCAATATTTGCAAACCTATGATTGGAGGATGACTGCAGGCACTGTCAATTTAGTTCTCTATGTTCTTTTCAGGATTCATAGGCACACTGTGACTTGCAGTTGAATACAACATGTGTATTTCTGAAAAACAAAACAAAAACCACACACACTAGTCAGGAAACAGCAGCAAAAGAAGGTATTACATACATAAGTAATAGTAGGTCATTTTCAATTTCAATATATAACTTTATTGTCTGTCGATGGCAGAAAATTTTCTTCTGGCTCACACACACACACACACACATACGCACACACATTAATTTATCTAGACATATAATCCATACATTTTTCAGTTTTTAGGGTTAGGGCACACAAGGCATAACAAGCAGACGCTTAGGGTGACATACTACCTCAGCAGCTGACAAAGCAGTCAATGTGTAAAGCACGCAAGTTACACACCATAACGGCATAAGGGATCTACGCCAGAACTGAGAAGTAAAGTGAACGTAGGACCTTTCTTTTTCCAGCGTGACCTGAGTATCCACCACTGTTTCACTCACTTTTGAATACAGGTTTCTGTTTAACAACAAAAACTGTGCTATCAATAATCTAATTGAAAATAAAAATTAAAACCCCAAAACATCATTCCCCTTCACGTGTGTTGGTGTGAGTGCATGGAAACTTGGGTTATTAATTGCAAGCAGTTAAACTACACATACCCGACTCGGCCTTCACAAAACGATTAGTCCATTTGAGCGCCTTACACAGTTACAGCATAATCCCTAACTCTGAAAGAAAGGTCGTCTGATCTTTCGATCTTTCTGTGTTTCGACTTGTGTGTTGACGATGATCCCATTCGTTCCTGCCGCTAATTCTTGACCAATCAATGATCACTTCCTGTCAAAGAGTTGTGATGTTCTCATCACATACTAAATGTTATAAAAATATTTCGAGCTATTTCAAATATAAGAAAGTTGGGTTTACTGGTAATTGTAAAGAATAGTATACGAAAATAATTGGAGCTGATTGCACGCACTTTGACGGGTGTTTTCGGTTCTGCTCGATGCAAAGAGACATAAGACACCCTTACCTACTCACTTTGACCACTCCTTCCCCACAAACATGCACAAAATATCCCTGAATGACCAGCGACCACGGCCCGAGCAGTCATCTGCACGCCATTTTGATCACCCGGTCCTACTAATTACCGAAAACAACCGAAAACAACTTCTATGTTTTAACTGCGTTCTACCCGTATTGAGTTGTTTTCGGTCGTTTTCGGTTGTTTTCGGTAATTAGTAGGACCCTGATCACCAACCAAAATGGCGTGCAGATGACTGCTCGGGCCGTGGTCGCCAGTCATTCAGGGATATTTTGTGCACGTTTGTGGGGAAGGAGTGGTCAAAGTGATTAGGTAAGGGTGTCTTACGTCTCTTTGCATCGAGCAGAACCGAAAACACCCATCAAAGTGCGTGCAATTAGCTCCAATTATTTTCGTATACTATTCTTTACAATTACCGTTTTAATTATTAATGTATACTCAAACTGTGTTCTATATGTTCAATTATTTCTTTTGAATTTTTTGGCGACAAGTGTTTGGAAGGTTATCACAGCAGGAACAAAATGGCGGAAGGTGGAGGGAAGCCCAAACTTTCGACAGCACGGGAAACTTTGGACAGTAAGTTTCATGCTAGATGGGCGCGGAAAGCACTTATCCGTGATCAAAACTTAAAATATAAATACAGAACAGGTCACAGCCCCTTGTTTCGTAAGAAGATGTCAATTAGTTGCACATTTATGGCTGATGTGAACATCTTGGCTGAAGACGGCTGTCTTTTAGTTTTACATTACATGTATGTTCTTCCACATTCTCGTCTGTTTTTCGTGAGGCCTGTCGTTTGCCAGATCGGCCAGTGATATAACCACACATGTATTCCAAAGGTGCTTAGTCAGGTCTTCATCGATTACATTTGACAAATATAGATAAATAGAAGATTTATGTGTACAACTACAAGTTTGCTAATGACTGCGATCTTGGTTGCAGCTCTAATGGAGATGTCAAAGCTTCTGAATACAGGGCTTGATTCCGACACTCTGGCATTGTGCGTGAGGTTATGCGAAAATGGCGTCAATCCAGAAGCACTTGCGCTCGTTATCCAGGAGTTGAGGCGTGAGTCTGCTGCTGTGAAAGTATGTCTTTCTTTTTGCCCTATACTTGTTGTTGTATAGCATTGCTTAGCTGGTATAGTTGGCCCCTTAGGGAGCGCAAATGTATACCAGTCATTCACACTATCACAGAGGGGGCAACTGTACTCAGGTTAACCACTAGGAGGGGTGATTGTATACCTATATTACTCGCTGTGCGAGAGGGTTTGCAAATTTATGTACTCTGACATTTGGATCAGTAAACTCTCATGAGATTTCTGGCAAATTAGGCTGCAGCACAGCTGAGGAGTTTTGGATATGAATACAATTACACAATCATTCAACATGGATTCTTTGAGGTCATCTGATCCAACACGGAGTTGAAACACTGCATGCCATTCTCCACATCACTATTCAGGTTGAACCGTAAGCCAAATTTGCAAAGTCATAAGATGTCGCACACATGCCTTTGCAGATCTCGACCATCTTATGGCAGTATTCTGCCTTAAAATGGATTTTTATAAATGTCATAAAATCACCCAAATCCATGATATATAATCCTTTTTTTTTTCTTTTTTTTTGTTTTTTGAAGGAGTCTGATGCCTCAGGGTCGTCTTGATGTCATGGAGGATTTGGGATGGCAGGTCTCAGCTGGACACCACCATTTCATTGAGAACGAGTCTGTTTAATTTGTGTATATGAACAGATTACAAAGCTCGCATGCTGACCCAAGAAGACAAATGGGTGAAAGAATTTGTTGCTTAGAGGTGAGACGAGGATGCAGTTTGCAAGATAAAAACTTCAGTTGAACTTGTGGTCATGTGTGTCAGAATGCCACTTGGTGTTTTGAAACAAAAATGGTTTTGTAAAGACTGGACAACTGTTGTTGCATTATTATGTATCACTCTTTTGCCACTTGCACCAGTCTTAATGTTCTATTCATTTCGAGGCCAAAAGGGAAAAAAAGTTTGGGACATCCTTTTTTTAAAGGGGGAGAGTGTGGGTGTGTGTGTGTGTGTGTGTGTGTGTGTGTGTGTGTGTGTGTGAGAGAGAGAGAGAAGAATGGGTATATAATTTTTATTAATTTTTTTTCACATTCTGTTTTATTAACATTGTGAAGGCTTATGACTAAATTTATATATATATATTGTGGATCTGAATCCTGTCCAGCCGCTCCCAATCCCATGTGCACTTTGAAGTGACACAATTTGTTTTTGTGTCTGTTGAGCATGTCGGTAAACCAAGTAGTAAGATGAGACACATCACACTGTACGTCACATGAGAAAGTGATAATTAATGAAACGGACAACAAAATAAAACAGGAATATTACAGATTTTTGAAAATGTATTTTCATGTGCCTTACATCATGTAATTTTGACATCATGTCATTTGAGAGAGAGAGAGATCATTTATGAAACAGAAATGAGGAATGGCTCTTTGAGTTGAAAAACAATGGCTTTATAATCGTGGCATTGTGGCAAATGGCTGGAACTTTGAACACCGTTGGATCCTTGTTGCCTTCTGTGACGTTCTGGTAGTTGAGTATGTTCAGGCGCCACACTGCAACACACACAAATGACACATGCATGCGCACACACACACACACCCCCACACCAGCAAGCAGGAGCGCGCACACACACACACACACACACACACACACACACACACACACACAAAGGCAAGCAGGAGCGTGCACGCACGCACATACACACACACCCACACGCACACACAGATGCGAACAATTCATTTATTTTGATAATCATATTGTTTGAAACCTGTTTAGTTCAAAAGAACCAACTGTCTGAACAAAATGTAAGTGCCATTAAACTAAGATACAGTGCTGAGAGGAAGTATCAAAGATATCTTAGATGCCAATGAAAAGCTTTTCCATTCAGCGAATAAGGAGGGGAGGTAAATTTCGAGAATTTGTATTACCCGAAATAGTTGTCTCATAACACAAATTATTGATGTTGTGGAATTTGGCATAACTGCATTTTGAGGATAGAGCAGGAGAAGCGTGCAATGCGTATCATTCTGCGCTATTTTTCAAAATTAATCCACTTCCGCCCAAATTACACTGGCGATGTTGATATGAAGACCCGATTTACAACCCGTGACTTGGGGAGGGGGGGGGGGGGGGTTGAGGTTGCTGTGACTGCATTATGCCACTATTTCATTATTGAATTCATCCATTAACCAACCGTCTCCTGTGGTGACTTCACTTTGTGCCAAAGGATAGCATCCTTCGTCAGTCACAGTCAAACGTGATGTCACGTTGTTTGCCCGATACACCCATGTACTGGCTGCTACACCTCCGTAAAGGCGACTTCCTAGTGATGTAGCATCATCTGCACACACACACACACACACACACACACACACACTTTTTTCAGGGCATGCTTTTGGAAACCTTTGGCTTGTAAGTACATCTACATCACTTTATTTAGTCTAGCAATTTTCTAGATGCTGGATTGACCATGCTTTCCTGAAAATCTCTTTTTTGTTGTTCTTATGAAACAAAGCAAAGGAGGAATACACTTTCAGGGTTGCACATTTTCCACAGCTTCTATAGGACAAAGTGTCCTGGAAACAGCAAAGTGATAGGACACAGTGTCCTGGCCACTTAGTGGCAATAAAAATTTTAATAGGACAAATGTCCGCTTGAGGTGGGAAAAATAGGACATTTGAAATTTCTATACTTTTAAAAGCCCATGCAAAAATTGCAATTTTAGTTGAAATCTTCACATCACTAGGAGCCACTTTAAGCCACTATTATGCAATCTACAACGGTCTCCGGCTTAGCGGGGAAGACCCACGCCTTGCGTGATAGTGGCCTGAAGTGTGTGTGTGAAGTGGCTTGTTCATTTTACCCAGTCTTAATCTCTTATATAGTGGGCAGTGGCTTGGGTTCTTAAGAGATAAATGTACATACACGTACAGTGTAACAACAATAAACATTAAGTACTTCCACAGTGACTGTTTGATATTTTTCACACAGAGGCTTAGGGCGAGAACCGCGTGCACCTGAATTATACCAATATAGTTCAAATGAGAATGAGGCTCGCTGTATACATACCTGGTATGCATGGAGACGTCATGTTGATTGGCAAAGGAGCTTTAGTACAGTACTTGCCACTGATCACCCATTGCTGACCCTAGGGGAAAACATATATATAGTATAGTGAGAACAGTAACTAAGGAACATACATGTATGTATGTATCAACACCCCGTTTCACCATGCCTATGGACATTTTATGAAGGCTGTGTGAGCATTGCATGTGTGTGTGTGTGTGTGTGTGTGTGTGTGTGTGTGTGTGTGTGTGTGTGTGTGTGTAGTTTCTGTCTGCTAAATGTAATGTTTCTCTTTCACATTGCCTACGAAGATTTTCTGGAGTCTTCGGTATGTGAGCAGTGTACACATATGGTGAACAAATTGGCTGAGGTTTTTAAGATAGTTCAGTGTGTGTGTGTGTGTGTGTGTGTGTGTGTGTGTGTGTGTGTGTGTGTGTGTGTGCAAGAGCTCTGCGTGTGTGTGTTGCTTTGTGGTTTCTGTGTCTGCTACATATATACATCATGATGTGTTTCATCACACTGCAATGACCTGCCAAACTGCCATCTGACTATTGCACTTAGTAAGTTTAATTCGGTAAGACACAGGAGAAAATAGGTCCCTGTTCCACTGTGTCTACTTGACAGTAGAACCAAAATGAAAACAAACCTGTTTGAAGTCCAAGATGACACTGTATGTGTTTGTGACATCTGACTGGTTCAAGACTTTGCTTTGCAGTGCTGTCCGCAAGCCACGGTAGTCGTAAGACAGCTTGTTGATGGTAGTTTGATAGGTGGCCTAAAACACACCCAAAGGTAGATAACAATAATTACATGTATAGCGCTTATCATCTGTGAGCTTTAAGCGCTTATAAAGTGGTCTCTGATGTTTGCACGGCTCTCCACGCAGCCCCCCACCCCCCATCGGACCTCCCCCCCCCCCATCCATCCCTTTTCCCCGACGGTTTCAGTGTCAGGCGCTTAGAGCTTTCCAGAGGATCGAGGCCATAAAAAAAATTCGCCATCATTATTATATTATTATGATAAAGGAGCTGTAAATAATGAAAACAGCTAATATATACACCCAATACAATAGGCGTGTTTAGTAGGACTTCGTAAAGATGTCTTCACTGAGCAGCGTGACCCATTTACATGTAAATTACGGAGGCTCGCACAGCAGAGGCCGCAAGCCGCTAACGCGCTGCCATTAGCTAATGTTACCCCGAACGTGACTAATTTACATGTAAATGGGTTAAGCTGCTCAGCGAAGTCCTCCTTACGAAGTCCTACTAAACATGCCTTTTGACAGAAAAAAAGAAGAAGAAGAAAAAAAATGCTAGAAAAAAGAAGAAGAAGAAGAAGAAGAAAAAAAAAGCAAATTGGTGGCAACGTACAGTAAGAAATATGTTAAATGAAGAAATATACTACGGAAGAAGTGTACTTCGTCGTCGTCGTCGTTCACTAGATGGAGATGGCAGTCGCCCGCACGAATGCAGTCGTCGTCAGAAGGTCCTCCAGGTTGCCAGAAGTCCCAGCGGTTCTGGTTCTGACCATATTTCTTGTGAAGAAGTGTACTATATTATGAAGAAATATACTATATATGAGCTGTTTAAAAGAAAATGATCCAGATACGTACCCTGTCTTGAGAGCGGATGAAAGCAGCATCCTGCTCAAACACAGTCGCTTCCCACTGGTCAGGACCGCAGCATGGTTTGCCGAGTGCAGCTGCACCCTCGGCAGGTACGGCGGCACCCACAGCGTGCACGAGAACCCACAAGCACATCGGCGTCTTTGGGGCCATGGCGATGTCTCAAAATCTAGATAATAATAATGAATAATAATAATAATGTTTTGTGTATGCTCTTGAAGTCAGAAATGGAGACTGCATACGATCTCTAAACACATCCGGTGCCTCCGGCCGTCCTTCCGAAGTTTCAGCTTCATAGTAGGCAAACGCGAAGTTCTTTGCATGTTTGTGTCCTTTCAGGTCCGCCACAAACAGACGACTCCACACGACAAGCCCCGAGGCCAAAGCTCCGCCCATTTACTCTGCCGTGTATGGGCAAAAGATAGTACGTCCATAACTGACGTCATTTACTAGTACGCCAAAAGAGGTGATTCCAAGATGAAAGATTGACGTAATGGTCATCTTCCTCAATTTACGTAATAATGGACTTACTGCTTTCCTTTCATGTTTCAGTCATATCAGATTACATGTGCTTCGCTCTGTGTAGGGTCTTGCAAGGACGTTTGCTATACCATGAAATGTGTTCTGCTCATTATACCACGACACGCAATTGGCTGAATTCTGGGGGCTCGACACTTTCGATTGGCCGAATTGGAGTCGCTAAATAAAAGAGCGATATCAACTTGACGACAGGACAACGAGGGAAAAGCCAGCACAACCGTTTTGGCTCCCAGCCAGGATTTCAACCTAGTACCCGAGCATTTAAAGGCCAAACGCTCTAGATATCGGCTCTGATTTCCCGGCTCTCTTCAGTGGAAATGCTGTCCGTATGAAATGGACGAAAATGTGATGACGTCTATGTTTTCTTGTCATTGGGACTGACGAAGCAGCAAAAGCAGCAGCTGTTCGGCAAAACGAAACAACACACACACACACACACACACACACATGCATGCACGCGCGCGCGCACGCACACACACACACACACACACACACACACACACACCGCCACAAGCACGCACGCACGCAGCACACGTTTAATAATGTCATTCAATGTCTGCTTGTTATCTGCTTTAACGAAGATACCGACAAAATTCAGCATCTGACCTGCTCGTTTGTATACTGGTTCGCCATTTTCGCATGCTGTGATGCTTAGGCTACGACCATCTAAACAACATAGCGACTGTACACCCCAACCCTAAATCTAACCCCAATCAGTCCTAAATCTAACCCTAAACCGATGTAAGCAGGAGAACTATTGAATACTAAATGAGCTCTACAATATGCAGGGTCCCCCCCCCCCCCACGATTACTCTGCTGCAGCCTACAACAAGATTGAAGTTGACAACAAAGTAAACGGCTGGAAATCTCACATTTCCTGCTGTGTATGATTTATAAGTGTAGCGCATACACAGTGACTACAATGTAACCGCCACCCATCAACCCTGAAATATCTCTTACATTCAGCCATTGACTCAGTCGATCACAGCCGGAGTAAAAAAAATAGTACAACGCCGGACATTAAATACTGCACAGTAAAATTTAAAAAAAAAGTAATAAATAAACACAGTGTGTGCTAGGGGCGCGTGAATAGTCAACAACGTTGTGTTGGTATCAGCAAAGCCTCCGTCCACACACACACACACACACACACACACACACACACACACACACACACACACACACACACACACACACACACACACACACACACACACACACACGCACGCGCGCGCGTCACACAACTCCCGCCAAAAAGAACGCAGCAGCAATGTGTGCACGTAAGGTGTCTGTTACGGTGACGCAGATTTTGTTACGTCACTGTGTGTGTGAAAGTACGTCAGTATTGTGTGGAGAAACGTCAAAGTCTCGTTTTGTTTCACTGAAACTTGTGCTGCGCGCAGCGAAGTCTGCCCCATCCTATAATAGTTGTTTCTCTATAATAGAGAAACAACTTAAACGCAACAACTGACACGAATCAGCTTGTCAGACTCACCTTTGTAGTAAGACGTTGCTTTTCACACCACTCCTGCGGCGCCTTCAAACTGTAGATGCTAATTGGACAAACAACTCGGTATACGAGTAAGCACAGCTTAGTATATCAACTCACTCGCCCACTTCATCGCTAGTTCTTGTGTAATCTGGCCAGCTTAAGATATCTGAGCTGGGTAAATCAGTGCAATTGATAACCATTTCTATTTGCGGTGTTTACAATACGTAGCCTACTTTGCCCCAAGGTCATAATCTGAAGAAGCATGGTTTCTGACAGTTTATACGATCTCTACAGTTATCGGGGAAAAAAGGCGTATCAGCTCTGTAGTCCTAAACGCTTAGCTCCTTTCTGAAATGACGCCGGGTAGCAGTCTTAATCAAAGCGGTAGTCGAACTGGAAGAAACGCGCCCTGGGCCCGCATGTAATAGTCGAGGTTAGGGCTTTTAGCCCTGGGTTAGAGTCTGACCTCGAACTAAACTAGCTCTAAGGTTAAATTTTCTGTTGTTTTATGTTTTAAGTCAAGGAGCGGGCCCATTCCAGCAAGGTGCCTAAGCCGTTATAGAAGGATTTTTTTCTTCCTTTCTTCGCTTCCTTTTGTATTTAATTTTTCTTTTAGGTTTCTTTTGTCCTAGTCTGGGTTAGGCCCTTAGCCGTGGGTTAAATTAACCTCGACTTTTACATACGGGCCCTGCAGCACACGGGGTGCAGTCAAAATAGCTGCAAGTGTTTCTCGTGCTACCCAGCTTCAAACGTTTCCACAATGAACATGA
Organism: Batillaria attramentaria; assembly: GCA_018292915.2. Classification (NCBI taxonomy): domain Eukaryota; kingdom Metazoa; phylum Mollusca; class Gastropoda; family Batillariidae; genus Batillaria; species Batillaria attramentaria. The sequence continues at coordinate 40,107 of JACVVK020000175.1, read as the reverse complement.
TTGCTTTCACACAAAGCTATATATCTATGTAATGCGAGCCGTACACACGTCTTTGCGTTGTACAGTCACACGTTTAGTTAGTCAAAGTCGGCGCCAGGTTGATTAAACCAAAGACATTACATTATGTAATGTGATGTCTTTGACAAAACTGGCTAATAGACGACTCCACTCCGCAAGCCCCGAGGTCAAAGTCCCGCCCCTTTACTCTGCCGCGTATTTTGCGGGCAAAACACAGTACGTCCATGGCGTCATTGCCTGGAAAAAGCGGTGATTTCAAGATGAAAGAGATGGTATTTTTTCCTCTCAAATGACGTCAATGGCCTTGCTGCTCCCCCCTCCCCCCCCCCCCCCCCCCCCCACGTTTTAGACTGACATATCAAACTACATGTGCTTCCCTCGTCGTGTCTGGCAAAAAGTTTGCCAGACCATGCCATGTATCGTACCCATTACGCCGCGGGACGCGATTGGCTGAATTCTGGGGGCTCGACCCTTTTGACTGACAGGAGTGGAGTCGTCCAAAGGTCACAATATCAGGAACTCCAGCCCGGTGAACAACGCACTCCTAGCGCAGCACCGACTTTATTCAGAGGTCCAAAGCAATGTGTAGCAATATGTACCAACTACGCAAGTCACATGACTAATAAACTGTGTAACACTACGCGAGAAGCACTCCCCAGCATCAATGGTATCCGCGGGGCGCCTGTAGCTTAAAGCAAAAACATGCTGCATCGACTCGGGGCGCTTTATCAGGGTTCGTACAGGCATTTGAAAGTCTTGGAATTTTGGAGACCCTTTGTCAAGTCTTTGAAAGACTTTAAATTTCGATGTTTTGAAAAAAAAAAAGTCTTTGAAAGTCTTTGAAAAATCGCGAAATGATATTTTTTTCCCACGACAGTATTTTCGGGGCCAGTTCACTGTTTGCGTGTCTCTGGCCGTGTCACTGTGCCTTTCCTTTCGCTCCGCTCGCGAGTCGACTGCGAGAGCAGGGTCTTTGAATTTGTATTTTTGGTCTTTGAAAAGTCTTTAAAAAGTCTTTGAATTTTGTTCTCAAAATCCTGTACGAACCCTGTTTATGCGTACGCGTAAGGTGCCTCGGAGACATTCGTGAGATCTAGCACGCGATATCCGGCTTGTGGTGTGTCGCATGCTGACGAAGTTTTCTTTGGAAATGTACAGCCCACAAAATTTGAAAAGCAAAACCAAATGCAATTCTAAATTCCGAAACTTAAACAGCTGAGCTGACCCTTCGCACCACGTGATTGCGATGTGTTTATGTCCAGTGTGTGAGAGAATGCGTGTGCTTCACGTGAGCGTGCGTTTTGGGTTCAGTTCGCGGCGCTTTGAGCCGATTCATGAAATTGGGTAAAGCGCCAATACAATACTCATTATTATTATTATTATTATTATTAATGTTTTCACTGAAGCATTATCCACGATTTATGGGTACACAGTTAAACGGACTAAGTCTATCTTTGCTAAGCCAACTTCTATTTTGGAACAGCTTCGCTCTTGAATGCGCCCGTACGATCGATATACTCTACCTTGGTGATTAGTACAGCTCTTAATGCGATACAATGTTGTCAGTTTACACTTGGCGCGAGCGGTCGAACATTCACTGAAATTCTACGACCGTTGTCACACTACTCGAGCGTTCAGAGTGGTCGCCGCGTCATCGAGTACGCTTCTGTGGGCTTAGTGCCAACATTACAGACGTTGTCACTGTGCAGGTGTCTAAACGGTGTGATGACAGATACCACGAACAGCTCAGAATGATCTGTGAGCATAAACATGGTAGCATTTGCCATTTTAAATACTGTTTCCAACAGGTGTGTCCAGGATGCCTGATTTCCGTCTCAGCTGAAACGCTTTGTTGTGGCTGAACTGCAATTGAAAGACTGATTAATGAATTTCAGTTCACACACACACACACACACACACACACACACACACACACACACACACACACACACACACACACACAGCGTCAACCACACACACGCACGCACGCACACACACTGACACACACACACAACTGAACTCAAACACACACACACACCGTCAACCACACACACGCACGCACGTACACACACAAACTCACGCACACACACACACACACACACACACACACACACACACACACACACACACACACACACACACACACACACACACACAGAGGTAGTAAAACACTGGTGGGTTGTTCTAGTCTGAGCTACCCATGCGCGTTCGTGGCCTCCACATCCCGGAGTGTCGGACGAGAACGTCACCCGGACTTGGGCTCTTCAGGCGACCAAATGGCAAATGCCGAGTCAGCACATGACTTGCCTCGGAAAGAACTCGAACACTAGCGTGCTCTGCCTTTGCCAACTTTGGGTGATACCCATGAGGCCGTGGTGAGGTTTGTATTGTCATCTGCATTCGGGCGGCAATGTCTTTGTTCAGCCCCTTGTCCAGTCAGTTCATCGGCTAGTGTGTTGGATATTGGAAACGGGTATGTGAAAAACGACATGTACCCGTGGAAATGGTCTGGCCAATCAGACAGCGTTTTTCAATCAAAGGAAGCTACCCAGCCTACGTAATCAAAGGAAGCTACCCAGCCGGTAGCGCTCCACGGCCGAGTTGAGTGGCAATACGGGATGGAGAGAGACTGATTATGTAAGCTGCGTACTGTGAGCTACAGAACTTTGCACAGCGGCGAAGCGCCGTTGCCACTCAGTCAGGTCAATACACAAGACTGCTCTGAGCAGGCCAAGGGATTATGAGAGATTATGCAACCTACTGCGTGCAGGCGGTCGTCGAGCGTCGAAAACAGGCCTCGTTGAAACTGCCCACGCCTTGCGTAATAGTGCTGTTGAGTGCTGTCTAGTGCCGTTTAGTGCTGTTGTGAGTTTCGGTAAGTCTTGTCATATAGTGTGGGCAGGGGGTGGGGGTCCGCGGGCAGTTAGGAGTTAACGTCCTTTTCCACCTATACGGGTGATATCAAAGACAGGCCAACGATGAAAAAGCCAGCACAAATATTTGGCCCCAGCCGGGATCGAACTCACGACCCGAGCATTAGAAGTCCAACGCTCCACCATTCGGCCACCCCGGCTCCCCTGTCAGCGCGGGTCAGTGTCAACTAAGAACTGAATGTTTGGAAATGTTCAGCCCACAAAAGCTGAAAATAAATGCAACTCCAGTTTAATTGCTGAGCTGACCCTTCGCACCACGTGATTGTAATGTGCTCATGTCCAGTGTGTGAGAGAAAGCGTGTGGTTCACGTGAGCGTGCGTGTTGATTTCAGCTCGCGTCCTTTGAGCCAGTTAAAGATACTGGGTAAAGCGCCTACACAATACTCAGTTATTATTATTATACTGTTATTCCCTCCCCCCCTCCCCCACTCCACCCCCTCCTTCCCCGGACTATCCCCGCAGTGGTGATATGCAGCCGTACTATACTGATGTGTGTACTGTTAATATTTCGTACATCGCTTGCTGTACCCCCCCATCCCCCTTGGGATCAACAGGAATGCAAAACTACGATGATTCCAGAGATTCCCCCGTTGATTTCTATCCTCCTGGTTCACTAGTGGCCCCGAGGGTGGAGGCTTTGGGTGAGTCTCTGAGTCAAGTACACGTTTCCAAGGAAACCAGTTCCAGTGTTCAAGGAAAGTGTATCGTTTGCTGGAAATCGTGGGGGGAAAAAACCAAACCAAACCAAACCAAACCAAACCAAACCAAACCAAACCAAACCAAACCAAACCAAACCAAACCAAAACAAAACAAAACAAAACAAAACAAAACAAAACAAAACAAAACCACGTACATTTTCCACAAACGGACCACACTAGGCACTTCCGTATGGAACGGCACGTACCCGTCTGGGGCGAGACTGGTCAGCACTGGCCTCCGAAGTCACCTGACGGCTTTTAGCGGACTGGTCCACAAAGAAGGAACGCAACATGTTGCGGAACCTGGCGGACCTCGTCACGTAGATGAAGAAGTTGACGGAGCTGTTGACCATGGTGAGGACCTGGTATTACACATTACACATTGTAATCAGAAGCTCAGTAATACAGTGGGATCGGCTGTATTGAATGGTACGTTAGACTTCTCCTCGGCGCACATATCCTTCTCTTCAGAAATGCTTACGGCGCCGCAGGGCTAGAGGACGAAGCAGTGAAAGCCTGCTGCCGCTAAGCGCTACTTTATGTGCAAACCTTCACCCTGCTAGTCGCTCTGGTGCGTGCGACAGTATTTCTGTTTTCCACGCCACCGGCAGCAGCCCACTCTTCTTCGAAAGATGGACGTAGGATTTATTTTACGCGCACACTTGATATTTGTCCGTGCGTGTGTGCATGAGGGCAGGACAGGCACCGTAAACGAGTCTGCACGTGATTTTGACTCGATTTGGAAAGCAACAATCCATCCCAATTCCTGGATCGGCCGTGTAAGAACACAAGTTCAGTCCTAACATAAAAAGTCCCCCACTTATCTCTTGACATCCCGACCACCCCCTGATCGCTGTATGATCAAGCCACTGCGCACCAAGAGGAGCCACTTAAAGCCACTATCACGCGAGGCGTGGGCCTTCCCCGCTAGGCCCGAGACCGCTGCAGATTGCATAATAGTGGCTTGAAGTGGAGCCTGGTGATCTGAACATTTCAAGCAAAATTTCAATTTCTTTTTGGCATGGGCTTTTAAGAGACACTTATACCTATCTCTTAACGATACGTGCATATGGCGAGGGTGAGTGGGTGTTTGGGGTTTTAACGTCCTCTTCCACCACATACGGGTGACATCAAAGACGGGGCAACGATGAAAATGCCAGCACAGATATTTGGCTCCAGTCGGGATACGAACTCACGACCCGAGCAGGAGAAGTCCAACGCTCTACCATTCGGCCACCCCGGCTCCCTTGCATATGGCGAGAGCTGACCGGTCCGAATGTCAGAATACATTTGCACCCCCTTCCGCGCAGCGAGTATACAATCGCCAATCCTAGTGGTCGACTGGAATGCATTTGCGCCCCCCCCCCCCCTCCCGTGAATGACTGGTGTACATTTGCACATCCTAACGAGCGAACTGTACCAACTGAGCCTAACTGTGTAATACGTGTACCTGGTAGACCAGAAAGGCCGTCGCGTATGTGTTTCCGTCATCTCCTGAGGGAATAATATTGGGCATCGTGAAGCTAACCAGACCCAGCACGACCCCAGGAGCCGCCGTCACGATAAACACGCACGAGACGATCACGAGCATCTTGGCCAGCGACTTCTGGCGGACGTTGTTGTCGTCACTTCCGCCTCCGGTAGTCGCCCTCCACGTTATCGCCCTTTTCAGCTGGACCACAGTGATGGCGGTGGCGGCGGTGACGACGGCGAAGGAAGTGAACGGGATCGCGATTCTCAGAACGATGTCGATCAGAATTTTGAGCAGGACTTTGTTGTCGAGGTAGAACCGCGTGTAGGTGAGAATGAAAACGGTTGCCCCGGTAACGGGATGGCTCATTTCAACGACGTCGGTGGAAAAAGGAAGCAAAGAGCAGCCGGCGTGGATGACGATCACAATGACAACAATGATCACGGCCATCGTGCGCGTGTTGACCAGCGTGGCAGCTTTCAGGGGCATCGTGACACAAAGGCATCTGTCCACGGCGATGATGGTGATGAGGCAGCCAGAGGACAACAAGAAGCCGGCGTGAAAACCGACTAAGTACTTGGAGGTGAAGTAAAACCACCACTGCCCAGCCTCCGGGCTAAAATGAGCGACCAGGCAGTTGAGATGCATCAGGAAGAACACGACGACAAACGCCATGTCTATCAGAGCGAGAGAGAAGAGGCAGAGATTCATCCTTTCCTTCAGGCCCTGCCTGTAGAACACCAAGCAGTTGACGATGTTGGTGGACACGCCGACAAGCAGCAAAATGGGGCTGATGCCACAGCCTGTTATTTCCTCCAGCAGACGAAACATCGCGAAACTGGTCGAGTTGTCTTGATTGTCCCACGGAAGGACTGGCTGAAGGAGTATGTCGTTTTCGTCAGTCGTGGCTGTACCCTCTCGGTCGCTGGTTATTTGGCCATTCAGCGTTGCCGTTGCAAAGTCTAACGCCCCAATCAGGGTTGTCGTCTCGTGACTGCGTTGTGAGGACTGGAAGGAGCGCATGTTGTTGCTGAAACTGACGCATGCGAGAGATGTCTGATTCAGTCAAACTGATTCGAACGCATTAAGTTAGTAGCAGTGTTCTTCTTAAAAAAAAAGAAAAAAAAAAGTCTTGTCTGTGCAGCAGTCGGTTCAAGGGGAGATCACCCTTGCCTCATTTTGGTTACAGTGATTGTCAAAGCGAAGACAGATATGAAACCTCTTTCGTCTCAAGAAAGTCTTGTACATGTAGTTAGTCTGTACAGCAGTTTAAAGGGAGATCACCCTTGCCTCATTTTGGTTTTGGTGATTGTCAAAGCGAAGACAGATATGAAACCTCTTTCAAAGTATTAAACACCACGGCCGGTCTTGTGTGTGTGTGTGTGTGTGTGTGTGTGTGTGTGTGTGTGTGTGTGTGTGTGTGTGTGTGTGTGTGTGTGTGTGCTCTGCATGTGCTGCTTTCATGTACACAGGCAAGCTTCAAGCAACCTCTCCGGAGACAACAGTTTTAACCAATCACAAAATACTTCAAACTTCGTTACTTTTTATACCCACAACGCTTTTGACGGTAACAGCTACCAAACATCTTGACTCCAACAATAAGTATAATCAATACATGTTCCGGCGCCCTCTCATTTTTTTCCGGGTTCCTTTTTTTTATTTTTATTTTTTTAATGGACCCGACTGACTACTACGGTCTGCTTCCAGCTACCTGTATTTCTTTCTGGTGTCAGGTAGTGTGCAAAAGTTCCCGGACTTGACGGTATCCTAAATAACAATACCTCGATTCCGATACCTGACAAATACGAAAACCCTCGCATCACTTTTTTTTTTTTGGTCTCTGGGGACACACGCTTGTCATTCCTACCGTCATCTGGAAATAAAAATGGCCTGAAAAAAAAGGATCTGATGATATGTCATGAGCGAAACCTGGCAAGTCAAACCTGCCAAGGGGGCAGCCTATATAAGACAGTCCCATGTATAGGATGCTAGGAATTTCTGTGTTACTGGTCTTCTGGATCTGAGGAAACCTATAACCTACCCAGTTGTTTACTGACATGTCACGGCTTTGCCACCTTCAGGTCAGTATGGCCGATGGTGTGCTGAAGAGATCGCCAAGATCGTAACAGCTGTCCACACTGGCCATTACACAACCTGGACCCTTTTTTTCAGGGGACCAAAATCACAACATTACCATTGCACACCATGGAGCTGTGAGGGACATGCTGGGGAGGGGGGGGGGGGGGCCTTCACGAATCTTGCCTTCTCTCAGTTTCTCTTACCCCCCTTCTCTTTCCTTTCATTTTTTTTTCTGTGCCGGCTGGGATGACATGATGATGATGATGATGATGACATGATGATGATGATGATGATGATGGAGACTTGGTTTAGCACACGGCTCCACCTTAACTGAGTGATTACGGTGCTTTTGAAGAGGTTTTAAAAAGAAAGATAGTACTGGGGTGATGCACTATTAAAGGGACGAGCCTTCAGGCGCTTCCGGAATGCGGTGATGCTGACTGCCTCCTTCAACTGACACAGAACGGCAGGAAGAGAGTTCCTCTACAAACGACTAGAGCACCTCATCACTCTTCCCATACATAGTTCTCTCCCTTGCCGCGTCCACTGACTTACCTATACTATTAGCTCCCTTTGAGCAGTGCTTTTTGCTGCTGCAAGCACTCCTAATCCTGGCTAATTTTTCATACACAGCTGAGTAGCGAATGTTGCGCTCACACACGAGCCCCGAGTCGCAGAAAATGTGGCTGCCTTCCTATGTACATGTGTGAAGGGATGCCGCAGTGTCTGCGAAAAGAAGAGCGTGCGGCCAGGCGGAAAGACGTAATACTGACGCTGATATGCCGGGTGACGTAATATGGTGACTAGGGCCATTTTGCACGCCTGTCGGCGGCGGTAAAACGAACTCCCAAGTCGGCTCGCAAGAGGCATTAGAGACATTTAGGGCGCCTTCCTCACTGAGGAGAGTATGCAAATTCAGCCTCTGACGTCATCACATCCTGCGTGCTTTGGGGCCACCCGCCAGAGGCTTCCTCTCCGAAACCATTTTCCCTCTGCGAACTTCGTGAGAATCGCCCATTCTACGAAGCCATTTTCGTAAGTCTTTTTATGTACTCAAACTTGTAGAATGTGTTGTTTGCGCATTACTTATAGGTCTAGTGATGTTTCATTTTATGAAATTCGCAGTCAGCAGTGGGTGGAGAAGATCCTAAATATTTTATTTTTCGATTTTACTGGGACACCCCACGAGCGCTGTCCTGCCTGCCAAATCCAATATGGCGGCCACAAAGGTGCGCCTCGCTTGAGATTTTTACAAACATTTTACCAATCGGTTAAATCCTAGAGAGGTCCAAGACTACAAGAATAGGGGATCGATTTCATTAAAAAATGCGATGTGAGTACATTTTGTGTTCAGCGAAGCGAGATTAATGTAATCAGTGAACGGCTTGTGTTGACAAGTAACCACGCTGGCTTTCGTGTGATGAGAGACTCGCATCCTGACTGGAGTTGTCTCCCTTGTCTCCTTACTCTGCGAAATTCGGTGGCACGCTAAACGGGTGGCCACTACGAAACCCCCGGGTATTGCGCTGTGATGACGTCAGAGGCTGAATTTGCATACTCTCCTCAGTGAGGAAGGCGCGCTAAATCTCACTACTGACGCGGCACGCTGTCCGGCAGCTCGTCACTGAATAGAACACGGTCCTTTTTTTTTTTTTTTTTCATCGCCACGCCTGTCAATCGCCGCTGACCGCGTGCTAGTCGCTCTATGTGTATTGCCGGTCCAGCGCCAGGTCGGCGGCGCAGTCCGCTCACTGAACGCTCCGTTTGGCAAATCCGTTTGGCGAGCGTGCAAACCGAGTCTCCGCAGGCTCTGTCCCTCGGTGTTTTCCCAGGCAACCGGCAACTCTCACCTGATGACCTGTCTGGTATGGTTAACCCTATCCAGCGTAGCCCACAGGGTCTACGGGCCACATACGCCCCCCCCCCCCACGTGAAGGTGGCTGCCCCCGGGAGTAGGAGGAGGGGGGGGGGCACTGATATCACTTTCCATTTCTCTCACGGTCGCTGCGTCAGTTTTGTGGGGCCCGAAGGCCGAAAGTAAACGTGGTTGAAGATGCAAGCATATCGTGGCCTTAACACCCACAACCGCGTAAACCTTCAGCTTCAAGCCGCTTCACCGTTGCCGCCTCAGAAAACGTATCACCAACGAAGGCATAGGGTATGGTATGGTAGGCTTCTCCTTGGCTCACATAGCCATCTCTTTAGAAACGGTTACACTCAGTCATGGCGACGCAGGGCTGGAGGACGAAGCAGTGAAAGCCTGCTGCCGCTAAGCGCTACTTTACTGTGCAAACCTTCGCCCTGCTATTCACTCTGGTGCGTGCGACAGTATTTCTGTTTACCACGCCACCGGCCACAGCCTACTCTTTTTCGAAAGATGAAGTGACGTGGGATTTTTTTTAGCGTGCACAGTTGATATTTGTGCGCGACGCAATTGACTCATCGACGTATAGAGATAGACCCCCTGCGGTGCTGGAAGTGTGACGCCGCGGCCGCCGCGCGCCATGTTGCGAGTACCTGGAAGTGCCAGCTGTTTACATAGCGCGCCGGCATAGCATTGGCCAGACGCTATCAGCTGTTTACATAGCACGCATAGCATTGGTCCGCTTTATCTTACGTCACATTTCTGATTTCTAAAGAACTTTGTATTTCGAACGAGGCGTCCTGTACACAGAGCATCTGAGCTCTGGTATTCACAAGATGGCCGCGATAGCGACACTCGCAAGCAGCGGTGGCAGCGTGCGGCGGTGCGTCTATCTCTTTACGTCTGTGAATTGACCACAAGAATGCCCTTCGCCAAAATGAATGGGAAATGGCTAAATAACAAACTACTACTACTGAGCGGGTAGTTACATCGGTATCGCCATCTTCACAGCGTATCCCTGTACTCCCTGCCCGGCGTTGGGATCAAATCGCGTAAACCGGGGTGAGCGGTGGTCTAATAGGCAGCGAGTCGGACTACCGTTACGCTACTGAGCGGCCGTCACCGCTCAGTGTCACGGCGATGAAGCATGAGTTCGAGCCCTGGTCGAGCTTATGGTATGTGATTCCGGTTTTTCCTGGTTACCGAGCTGCTCATCGGGAGGGGGGGGGGGGGGGGGGGGGGGGAGGGGGGGGTCTCTCCGGGTTATCCGGCTTTCCTCCCCCAGCAAAACAGGATAGGTATTGGGTGGCGCTTCGATTTCCCGGGATAATGAAGTTAAAAAACAACAACTGCAAAAAAAAAACAAAAAAAAACACAACAACTTCTAAGCTTCAATTCAAACATTTCAGCATAACCACTCCACTATGAGTAGACTGACTATGGAGTTTGTTTGTATGAGAGTGATTAGGAAAAAGAAGATAAAAAAGCCTGTTAACGTACCTAATGAGCTACAGCCACAGTTACGGGTGGAAGGCTGTAAAACGCCACGGTAGCTTCTTCCAATATTTATAATGAATTGTTGGATATAATAATTATGTATTTCAGTCGGGTTGACTGTGTCAGTTGGTTTTTTTTTCTTTGTTGTGACTAATTTGGTTAGTTATTTAGGGCATAACGCCGCACAATTTTTTTGTGACTAAACTTTAAAATGGCTAATTTTTTATTTGGTCGATGCGGTGACATGTGTGTGCGTGTATGTGTGTGTGTGTGTGTGTGCGTACGTGTTGCATATATGTCATGTGTGTGTGTGTGTGTGCGTGTATTTGTCTGTGTGTGCGTGTATGTATTTGTGTGTGTGCGTGCGTGCGTGCGTGCGTGTGTGTGTGTGTGTGTGTGTGTGTGTGTGTGTGTGTGTGTGTGTGTGTGTGTGTGTGTGTGTGTCGCACGATGCTTTAACCATGAAACAATCGGGGACGGAAGCGGCGGAGGGGTAGGAGGGGGGTGGTGCGGGGGGGGGGGGGGGGGGAGATATATCGGGAAGTTAGGTATTATTGTTGACAAGCGAATGTCTGGTTGTCAGAGGAAAATACTAAGCTGACATATCGAACGTGCGTGTGAGCCAGAAATACACGTTATACGTCGAAATGCTGTCACGGAAAAAGAAGCATCCCTCATTATAAAAAATATATAAAGCACCCGGCGGAGTTATATCTCCGGCGACATTTCTGATACTGATATCTGTAGGTAAACAAAAAAAATAATAATTTTACACTGCTGCCTGTCAATGCCGGCTCAGCGGTGTGTGTGTGTGTGTGTGTGTGTGTGTGTGTGTGTGTGTGTGTGTGTGCGCGTGCGTGCGTACGTGTGTGTGTGTGTGTGTGTGTGTGTGCGCGTGCGTGCGTACGTGTGTGTGTGTGTGTGTGTGTGTGCGTGCGTGCGTGCGTGTGTGCGTGCGTGTGTGTGTGTGTGTGTGTGTGTGTGTGTGTGTGTGTGTGTGTGTGTGTGTGCGCGTGCGTGTCTTAATTTCCAAAGCAGCTGTCGTCTCTCCGAAGACATTTCCGATGGTGACAGCTGCAGACACTGACTCGAGTCAAAAAATAATTTTACATCGTTGCTTGTCAATGATGTGTGCGTGCGTGCGTGTGTGTGTGTGTGTGTGTGTGTGTGTGTGTGTGTGTGTGTGTGTGTGTGTGTGTGTGTGTGTGTGAGACAACTTTAGGTGGGGAAAAAACACAACAAATTCTACAATACTCTCTCTCTCTCTCTCACACACACACACACACACACACACACACACACACACACACACACACACACACACACACACACAGAGTTGAACATTTGGAGAAGGAATGGTAATCATGTATGGCGATAATAGAAGGAAGACAGCCGCTCTCGACACTATTCGGCTGCTGTCGCGGCACTGTCATCTGTCATTCTATGCACATAGAGTGTGAGAAAAACGAAACTGGTTCAACATAGTATCAGGTATTGTGGGAATACACTTTATTTTCTGCAATGTGTTTGTTACACACTTTCCGCCATAATCCAGCCCGGCGTCCAATGTGTTTATAGGCTGTTCACTGTTATTTCCGTCCGCTAGATACAAAATTGTTTGTTTTTAGTTTTTTTGTTGTTGTTGTTGCTATGTCAGTAATGGCTGGCGTATGAATTCACTACATGTAACGGAAAAAATATACATTTGAAGAAACACTCCACAGAATCGACTCCGGCTGAAATGCCGACGCCGTCTGCCGCCGTTGAAACAGTCGTCTAAATCAGTAAATGTTACAGGGAATCAGTTTGTGTAATCAGGGATTACCTGAAATCCCTGAAATTTTCATGAAATTCGTGTTTTCATCGAGTGTGCTTAACCTGTGCATGAAAATCAGTGACTTGGTCACAAAATAACGCCTGAAACCATTGTGGGGACTCTGGCCGGCGTGCATGTTTGTCCACGAAGTGTACCGCGCACTGAGCAGACGACTTTACTTAGTAATGGACCGAGGACCAGTTAGACGGCGCTGATTGGTTGCTGCTAGTATTCTTATAAGATTTTTCAAGTCCCGGTTTGTTCAGGAATGGATTGTAGGCTCAAAGAAATCCTATTTCTCTAATATTAGAAGCCACAAAGTCACCAAAACGGTCGCGATGGCCGAATGAAACGTTCTTCTATCTGGCAATATTAGAACTTCGAACAGGCAGTTTTTTTTTTTTTTTTTTTTGTCAGCGGCGTTACGAACATAAGAGGCTTTAAATCAGGTGAATCAGGATTTTTGTTTTCAATTCCCGAGTGAAAAACAGTGCTCAGACTCATTGAAAATTTCGGAGACTTCATCAGTGAAATCCCTGATTACACAGGAACGCACATATGCGCGTCGTTTACGCAGAGATTTCGGAATCTGACGCAGTGATTTTGAGGCTGTGCGTCGTTGTGACGCATGATTTTCCACAACTTGAAAACCAAAAGTAAAACAACACACCTAAGACGATCACTGGAAATGGCAGCAACAGAGAATCAAGTTATATGTGCCCTGGTCCTGGATTTACCAATTCATAAATCGTAGCTGAGCACGTGTAGTCTTGGACGATCTTGTTAAAACAACCGGTGCGATCAGTACCTCGGACCCTTTGATTTTACAAAATAGCCCTCTGAATTTGACTGAGAGGGTCAAAGTGACCCTTAGTTTTGAACGCTGTAAGGACCACGGACACAAATTCGCTGTAACATAAATCTAACCCAATGTCGTAATATATCAGCGGGAGAAATGCTGTCTACATGATACCTTCTGTTGACTGTGCAACAGGCGGCCCTTTTGGGACTTGAACCGAGGACTCTAAGCATTGTAGGACTGGGGACACTTTCCTTGCCTGTTTCCTACTGATGTTCAGAGCGTCTTGGAAAGCGCCGAGTGTTTCCAGTTGTCGCTAAATTCGACCACAACACACTAGGATGAAACCAGAGAAGGCAGTTCATATTTTTCATATAGTTTTAATGTACATTTTATCAACAAGCATATATCAACTGTGATTGCAAGGGTTATTCTAAAGACAAGTTTCATGATGGCGAGACAGCCACAAATTTAAGTGTTGCACACACAGGGCCAACTTTGGTTACCGCATGTCTTAGTTCTCGAGGTCTCCGAGTCATCACATGGTTTTCAGACCCCCCCCCCCCCCCCCCGTGTGTGTGTGTGTGCGCGCGCGCGTGTTGGTTGATACGCTGATTTAGCTATGCTTTGATTGCAAGCGGACGGCGCGCCTGTGCCGAGGCCCCGTGGTAACCTGATTGTGTCCATACTAAAGTGTTCTCTCTTGCGCGGTATTGTGTGTAAAATAAGAGAATAAAGTCCTGTTGATCGTGATGATGATGATGTGTGTGTGTGTGTGTGTGTGTGTGTGTGTTAGTGAGTGAGTGAGTGTGTGTGTGTGTGTGTGTGTGTGTGAGAGAGAGAGAGAGAGAGAGAGAGAGAAGGGGGGGGGGGGGGGGTCCTGAAAACACGTAATGACACACAGAAGCACATCTGAGTTCCGGGAACAAAGCATGCTGGGAACACTGATCAGCTGCATGTTCCCACAGGTCTATGTTCCCGTGCCCTTTAGGGTGCCGGGCATATTATAATTTTACACAGACAAGTGATAACACAGAGATGACCCCCAACGACATACTGCATGTGCATAATGTGAATCATGATTTCTATTGGTAAAAAAGGCAAAGTAAATCAAACATTTTCATCTGATTAAGAACAACGAAGACAAAGCTGAGGAACATTTGCGGGTGAGGGAAAAGAAAGAAGACATCGGCACGCAAAACAAATGTACAATATTTGGGCTTCTGTATCGGCCGCAGGTCACAGACCGATTATTTTTAAATGTCCAATTATTTTATTTGACCAAGGCTGACAGGTCATATTGTTTTGTGCTGTTTTCTTCTTTTCCCAGGACAAATGTCCTGTGCTTTTTCCGCCAGCCATGTCCGAGAATAGCTCCCATGCATATGAAGCCCCCTGCAACATGAAACACTGTACACGTCATATGGCACATCATGGCAAAAATCGTTTCAAGCACATGCAGCTGGTCAAATGCACAATGTTTGCTTTTGTTTTGTTGTCTGAATAAAAAAGAGCTGCACCAATCATCAAGATAGAGTATTTTGAATGTACTGGTGCACTCACGAGCGAAACTTCCCAAAACGTAAGTTGGCTCACCAAAGATGGAATGAACCCGTTTTAAACCATAATTATGTCTAAAATGTCAAATGAGCAGCTCTTCTTTTTCTTCCTCTTGTTAAGGTGGCATGTTGAGCAACGACGGAGCTGCAGGAGTGAACGTTATCATTCCATTCCAGGATTTAAAACACCACACACACAAATACCTAAATGAATGAAGTTTTGAAGCTCTAAAAACAAAACCAAATCATCACAATGTATGAAAATAAAATGTAATTGCAACCAGTGATTGTATTTTATACGTATAAGTGAATCAACAATTTTTAAGCTTTCTTTCAAAACCTCCAATTTGCCACCGTATGTGTATGTACAATTAAGTGACTGAGTTCAACAAGATTTGCGTGGACATCAGTAAGCATCTGTGATCACAAACGTGCCTGTCCACTGGCACTGAAAAACTAAGTACACACATCCTTTCACAGCTACCTTTCTCTTCAAACACACACACACACACACACACACACACACACACACACACACACACACACCCCCTTTCATAGCTAGCTTTCTCTTCACACACACACACACACACACACACCCTTTCATAGCTAGCTTTCTCTTCACACACACACACACACACACACCCTTTCATAGCTACCTTTCTCTTCACACACACACACACACACACACACACACACACACACACACACACACACACACCCTTTCATAGCTAGCTTTCTCTTCACACACACACACACACACACACACACACACACACACACACACACACACACACACCCTTTCATAGCTAGCTTTCTCTTCACACACACACACACACACACACACACTCACACCCTTTCATAGCTAGCTTTCTCTTCACACACACACACACATACCTTTTCATAGCTATCTTTCTGTTCAGACACACACACACACACACACATACCCTTTCATAGCTATCTTTCCCTTCACACACACACACACATACCTTTTCATAGCTATCTTTCTGTTCACACACACACACACACACACACACACACACACTGAGTCCAACGGTAGTGTGGATTTGTAGCAGGCCACCCACTACACGCACGGATTAGGTTGACCAAATGTAGAAGTAAACCTTTTGCCACTGCGGCAGATAGTCCAGCAATGGACCTGCAAATGAATAAGGTCAACTTTAGTGTGTCCTTTTACAGACAAATGTGTCGCAAATCAGGGGGCCATAAAATAAGTTAACGGTAAGGTAAGGTACGATACGGCAACGAGGGCACACAAAATGCTTTAACTACGTCTGACTAAAATATAAGGATAATGGATATTCATATCGCACTTATACTGAGCTTTAAGTGCTTTCAGAGTTAAGAAAATCAAATAAAATCAAATAAAAATAAATGGCAGAGAGAACAATAAAAGACACAGCAAATGAGGTGCGCGCGCGCACACACACACACACACACAAAGAGACAAACAAACATCAGCCAATTAGGAAAGACACAATGCAACAATACTACAGGCAATGATGCAGGTGATACGTAAAAACTTAAAACTTATTTATTTCTCATCAAAGTTTACTCACGCATCAACAGTGAGACTCCTGGAATGTTGTCGGCCATGAGTTTGAGCAGCATGATAATCCTGGCTCTGAAAGAAGAAGAGAAAAAACAAAACAAAAAATACAATGTACCGGTACCAAAAACTATTACAATCACTTGTGTCTGGCGTAACCTTCCAGGGCTTGTGGTAGATTTTTTTTTCTGAGGGTCAGCATGACTTCCAGCAGAAAAATCTGAGGGTCAGCCTAACCTCCAGCTTGAAAATCAATGCATCGCGTCACTGGTGTCGGCAATGAACTTCTTCAAAAACATATAAGTGATAATCGAGAGTTGCAGTGGAAAAAAATATTCCAAATATTGTTTTGGGTGAACATTACGACTATGAGTTTGTCTGCCTGTTGACAAGAAAAATAAAACAATTATTATTCTGATACTGATACACTGACTCTCTGTGTGTGTGTGTGTGTGTGTGTGTGTGAGAGAGAGACTGAGAGAGAGAGAGAGAGAGAGAGAGGAGTCTGTTGAAAAAGAAAGTAGTATTTCAATTCTGCTTGTTAAGGTGAATTCTTTCTTAGTTCTGACTGATAATGATTTTACACCTTTCCTGGAAAGACAAGACATGTCAACTCAGTAGCACTGCCATGACGCACAGCTTTCACAGTTTTTTTCGCCGGCCCTTGTCTGTCGTCGCCGCCTCAGTGCATATTTCACAAATCATTTTTTGTGAGGGTAGGAAACGTAGCCACGAAAACTCGTTTAACTATTCATAGTTGAGGGAACAAGCTACTTTCGGTTTTGTTGTAGGTGACGGTCCTGTCTCGGACGACGGGCTTGGTCTCTTCCCGCACGTAGAACTGGTGGCGGTGTTGGTCCATCACTATTCCTAACAATGCTAGGCTGCTCCTCGATAATTTCATCATCTGCATTGGCACGATTGCGTGTAACTGTCCGTTTGATCCAACGTAAAAACGACATTGCGACTTTGCGTGGTGGACTTTTGGTAGAGCCACAAAATCGGTGGGCGTTATTTCCCTTGAAAAGGTGAGCTACTCTTAACAGACAAAACGCCGTACATTTCAGAGCGTCTGTGGCGACTGTTCTGACGATCGATTGCAGAAGATTGCAACTAAAACTGTGAAAGCTGTGCGTCATGCTATCAAATTTGATTATCACACGACGCACTCCTGCTCCAAAATTTTAAAATCTGTGCGTCAGTAAAACCTCCAGCGATTTTTTCTCTGCGTCATTTCGTGATTTCTGTGCATCAATACGCACAGTTTGTGCGTTAACACGAGCCCTGCCTTCAACACGAAAATCTCTTTGCAGCATTAAAATTCACATCCAAGAAAGCAGACTCTGACATACAACACATGCATAAATTAGCATTATTTATCATCCAATAGCAGTTTTTTCCTTTGATCTCGCCCATGGTGTAACTGCTGGGATTTCATTTTCACTAGTGGAAATATATCAGATAGAACCAGCAGTAAGTTCTGGCTAAAGAATTTACGTCACGATATGCTTCGTACAGGAATAAGGACAAAGGAGCTTTACGTCGATTGATCATCTTTTGCTGCATTTTATCCATGATCGGTCATGTTAGAGGTCAAATGGAGGCTTCAAAACAGACATACTGACTTCTCCAAGCCTATGGACATTGTGAAGGAAAGCACCTCAGTCAGAGATGCTGCATGAGTAATAATAATGGGTATTTATATAGCACTTATACCCATCGATCTCTAAGCACCTACAAATAAAATCAAATAAAGGCATTTACATTGCTGATGTCAGCTTTCAGATCAAAGAAATCCAGGTACAGACATGGTACGAATAAATAATTTTTGTGATCTGGTACCCCCGGAATTACACCACACTCGTTTGTTGATTTTGTTAAAACTTGCAGTTTTCCAGTTGAAATCAACAAACTCCTGAGGTGTATTTTCCATAATTGGGGGCACCTCATTGTGAAAACTAAATATATATATCAATGTTGTGTAGGAATTTTGGCATAACTGACCTGGGATAGTTCAGGGGAAGTAGAGAAAATGTTCACTCCCGAGTTATTTACGTAACCGAGTTGTTCCGTAATTCCACAATGATAGGGTTGGTGGGTGTTCGGGAGTTTAAAATCCTTTTCCAACACGTATGGGTGAAATAAAAAGTGGGGCAATGAGAAAAAGGCCAGGACAAATATTTGGCCCCAGCTGGGATTCGAACTCACGAACCGAGCATTGAAAGTCCAATGCTCTACCATTCGGCTATCCCCGCTCCCCTCCACTATGATAGTGATTATGGTTGATATGATGCTGATATTGTTGCTTACTGTGAGTATCTGTCGTAGAAAGGCGAGCGCAGGAGATACAAAAGCAGCATCAGACATCGCCGCCTCATTTCACCCTGCTCGTTGGGGTTCAAATCCTTTGGGTCTCCCATCAGACACAAACTGCACAATGACAAATTCAGGACAAATGTCCTACACTTTTATTGTCAGGCAGTACATTTTGTCCAATTATAATTCAAACGGCTATCAAACCCTGACTGCTTCAATTGTTAACACAAGTTCTCACATTACAAATGCATTGAAGCTAAAGGTGGTTATGGTAATCATAGACACGTACAGATATATACACTGTGCATATATATATACCAGGAAACAACAAGAAAAGAAAAGAACCCAACATGGATTCCATTTTCACTGTTGGTTTGATCAAAATGCTGTTAGTCTCAGAAGTGTTTTTTTTTTTTTGGGGGGGGGGGGGGGGGGGGGGGGGGGGGGGGGGGGGGGGGGGGGAGGGGGGGGGGCATAATGACTGATAACCACTCAATAGCCCCCCCCCCCCCCCCCCCCCCCCCCCCAATCACTGACAAAAATGACCGACGCATCTGCTCTATAGACAAGCAGATGTCAGACTGTTATTGTGAGAAATTCCACGTTTGTTTTGTTGGTTGGTATCGTTACCAGTACCCGTACACACCTGGTCACATCAAGACCACCAGACAGGAGCCAAGGTTTCCATGACGACAAACCGAACATGTATAGGCTGGATACTTGCAAGCGTCAAGGATCGCATTAAATAAAGCCAACCTACGGACTGGATTCACCCACTGAGCTATAGTGATAGTCGAACTACAGGGTTACTCAGGAAAAGCATGATTCAAATTCACTAACCGGAAGCTTTTTCTAGAACTCAATGCATGCACCTTATCATTCTGAAAGAATGACACCGCCCTTCTCAGTTTCTGGTACTATAACATGCGACAGCCCTGAAAGACTGATTTTTCAACATTTTGACTAGCCTAACTAGAAAAGTTACTAGCCAAACTTCAAAGTTACGAGTTAAGAAAACAAAATCCTGCATACCGGTACTTTAATTACAATGATTCGCCAATCAGTGAAGAGTTACACAAGCAGATGGAACAGTTCATCTTGTTGGCCTTTTCATCGTACTTAAGCCAAGAAAATTCTTTCTTCAAACTCGGAAGAAACAAGTACCGCTCAGCTCCCGTTGACTTTGCCTTGTTTGAACCAGGAGGTGGTTCAACCTCTGATGCATATGAAGTTGATTTGCTTATTTACTTTTGATTTGGTGCGTTTCATACAGATGGCAGCTTTAAAATATGATTCGGTCATGACAAGAACTTACATGGCTGGCCAATGGCGACAACATTTTAATACAAAATAGTGATTTGATTTATAATGGAAGGATACAGTGCACAAGCGGTTTAAAAATGTGGATGGTTTCTCCCAATGTTCGCTGCTGGTTAAGCGGTGTGGGCGAGAAATTCTCCCGTGATTTTGCTGTTTCCTGTTTCCCCAATCCCGGCAGGCGCCAGTCACGATGGCTCAGCTGCGGTGCTGAAATTCAACAGTTATCAATCAATCAATCAATCAATCAATCAATCAATCAATGCCAATGCCTGACTTCAGAAAAGAAATTTTAGCATATTGAAAGGCATTCAGTAGCCTCTCCTGGCACCCCAAAGTAAAATACTGCCTTCAAGTCTTCTAAAATGAAGTTAGAGTGAATTTAATAGACTATATGGCATATGTTCCATATGGCATATGACCGTGTGTGCAACTCCCCCCCCCCCCCCACCCCCCCCCCTTATTTTCTTTGGCTGAAACTTAAGATATTTTTTAAAAACTGAAAGGATAGGAAATTTGGCTGAAAACTGCCAAATGACTGAACATTCCCTAGCCTGACTACACTGTGCCTGGCCGACTGCCACAGATGCACACGTCCCTATACTAGTTACAGAGGTCTAAAGTTCACGAACTTCAGCTACACAGAGCACAAACCCCAGCAAATTCAAGGTCACTCACTCATTGCAAGTGTCCTCATTGTCTTGCCCGAGCGTTTGAGGGTCACGGTAAATGGAACCTGGAATCCATTCCTCGTCTCCTCCACTGTAGCCTCCTCCTCCTCCTCCCCCTGAAACATGTAAAGAATCAACTCTGTACAGCTAAAGGTCGGTGTCCACTGGCCTACAAACAGCATTGAAGAACTCATTAGAGGGTGCCAGCTGAGCAATACCAAATGCCCATGACACCGCTCCATGAAAATTCCGCCCAACATCCGGTGCGACGCTTCCGCACGTACATTGGCTACGTACATGCTCTTGGAGGATAAGAAAAGAAAGACCCTCCTGTTTCCGATTTCCTGTGTGAACGTGTACACTGCCCGCACGCTGTGATACAGTCTACCAAGCTGTTTGGCAGGACGTGCTCATGACCTGTAAACAGATCTGCCAGCATCCCGTGTTGGGTAGGCCAGTGGACGCTCGACTTAACAAGCCTGTGTCTGGACATCTATATATATATATATATGAACAGTGTCCATGTGTGTGTGTGTGTGTGTGTGTGTGTGTGTGTGTGTGTGTGTGTGTGCACAACAAGATTAGTTTTGAGTTCTCACATCACAATCAAAATTGCTGGCTGTACTCAGAGGAACCCTGGGCTTATTCTGGAGGAAAATTTTTGGAAAATTAGGGTCGAACATCCTGTACCACCAAAAACTGCCAAACAGGAAGACCAGAAAACACTTACTACATATATCACATCATCAGCCTGGGCAAAGCCGGGTAAATCACCTAGTCTATAGACATAAATTATACACATAAGCTACCTGAAAAGGTTGTGTTACTAGTGTGAGCGTGTTTACTGCAAATAATTTTTGGAAGCACAAACAAATGGCCAATCATCATCATCGTGGCTGACAATGGGAAACGTGAAGTCACCTGTTCTTTACGCTGCTGCTCTTCTTGTTGCTGCTGTAAATCCTGGCAGAAGAGGCGGCGGTTGAGCGGCGTGATTGGCGGCACTGGCTGGATGCCGGCCTTAAAGTAGGTCAGCAATAGGTACCTTGCTGCAGCTCTGTACAGGAAGACGGAAACATGAATAAGTTTTATGTTGAAGAACATTATGTGTGTGTGTGTGTGTGTGTGTGTGTGTGCGTGTGCGTGCACCAGGCTCACCATGGTGGCTGGGGGTTGGGCTCTTAGTCCTCTTAGTCATAACACACATGCACATACACTGACACAAACTACAAGGACGTGAAGAGAGAGAAAGCAGAAAATGACAGACTTGACAACTTGTATGGCAGTGATGGCCACCCAACGTCCGGTCTGTCCCCACAGTCGTTGAGCCGTCATCTCCACAAAAACCTCCACATACTCCAGTACTGTGATCACCTGCATCAGTCTCTTCTGGTTTACGTCCTGCGTCGTGGACGAAAGAGAAAGAACTTACTTACTTGATGCTTCTACCTTTCTTAATTTTAATGGTAAACTTTTTCTGGGGGGGGGGGGGGGGGGGGGGGGGGAGGGGGGGGGGCTTTGTCCAATCACCTGACAAAATGTCAAGATGCCAAACATCTTTGTTCCGCCCCCCCCCCCCCCAAAAAAAAAAAAAAAAAACCCCAAACAAACCAAACCAAAACAAAAACAAAACCAAAAAACAACCCACCAACCAACAAAAAAAGAAAGAGGAAAAAACCAATAACAAAAATATGCCCCCCCCCCAAAAAAAAATAAAAATAAAAAATAAAATAAATAAATAAAAGAAAAAAGAAATAAAAGAAAATGGAAAACATACAACAAAACAAATAGTAACAACAACAAAACAAACTCTAAAACGTGCCCCCCCCCCCCCCCCAAAGCCTTACCCACAAAACTGACCACACCAAGAGTGAAGACAAAATGTTGTACCAGTTTTGGGACCAGAGTAGAACTCTTCCGAAGTATGGCATCATTCAGCATCACAATCAGATTTGAGGCAGTGTAGAACAGCTCTGACAGCACTTGAGAATCATTAAAGCGACCTGCAATTAAAAAAACCAAACCAAACAGCCAGATGATCAAGTGATCAGAGGTCTGTTTACAAGGTGTTTGCTGAGGGGTGATCAACAGTCAGTACCAATAACCACTCCCCTTGCTGGCAAATTGGACAAATTCATGCTTTCACATAACGTATACGCTGCTAATGACATTGCCAGGGTGCCTATTGTGTACTTGCATGAATGCTACTTTCACTTTCATTCACAAGGTAAGTTTGCACGCAGGATATAGAAATTAGAATAACCAACACAAACTGGGACAGCAATGCCCAGTTTTAAGTCCAAAACAGCAGTGAATTAAAAAAAAAGGTCATTTAGATACTTCCATTTTAAAAAATATTTATTTATTATTATTATATATATAAATACATTGTACAGTGTATATTTTTTTTTGGGGGGGGGGGGGGGGGGGGGTACAAAGTTTGATTTACATCAAAATATTATGACAGGCCATCATGTCATCTGCTTTCCCTCTTCACTTTCATGGGCGGCTGTATGTGTGATCCTGTTCTATTTTACCAGTAATATCCACACGCGATGCACTGTAGGTACACTTTCTCCCTCTCTCTACTTCAATTTTACACACACTCTGTGACACACACGTGATACACAGTGACTATTAACAAACACAGTGACACACACAGTTCCAGTGATGAATAGCCACATGACGGTTTCAGTTTCGCTGGCAGGTAGCCGATGTTTATTCTTTTATGTCTTCAACCGTGACGCAACAGTTGTGCTTATCGCGACACGGCCTTCATGAAAAAAAAATATCAAGACCAAAGTTCAGGCACCAGCTTTGATTTCAAGACAAAAGGGACTACAAGTAAGGAGCATAGTCCAGTCGGTTGTGCACTTACCTGCTACGAGGTACGAAGCAACCCGAAACCCAGATTCCAACTGAGTAACGAGCTGTGGGTTGTTTACAACCGCTTGTTTGTACTCCTCGATGAGGTTCCGTGCGTACTGGGCAGCCATGCTGGCTGTTTTGATGCTGCTAGTGCGCGTTATTTACAGTACACATGATTGGTTGAGGTTACAGGAAGAACGAATCAGAATCGAGATAACATACTAGTCAAAGGGAAAGTACTGTTGATGCAGACGAGAGCAAAAGACGACAGAAAACGATACACGATACAGGAATCCATGCAGGAGCACCTACATAGTGTGGTTCTGGTATAGTTGGCTTTACCAAACTCTCTTTCGTGTGTACGCCTTTTCCAGTCTGAGCACTGTGTACATCTGCATCGATAATTTCACCAAAGAAGTCGACCTCACCCCTCTTGCTTCTTTGTGTCACACGTTTTATCCCCCTTGTTATTCCTTGTCGTCTGCCTATACTATAGACCTGAGAAAGTGCTACCTCCATCGATTGAATTAAAATCACCATACATACTATGCATGTCTCTTACGAAACTGTCAGAAGGATCGTTTATGTACATGTACGCATTCAGGCGTATGCACCTTGCTGTGAAGGAGCATACACCCCTGATTTCGGTCTATGACTTTCGTACATGAGTATGAAAACAATTCAGAAACAAAACAGATTTTTTACCCCAAATCAAATGGACTAAAGTTTAAAGTGAGAGCCAAAAACTAAGAAATATTCACCTACGTTAGGGTAAGGTGTGCCTAGATAGAAGTTTCTCTCCTGAGGGATATCACTGGAGTAGGAATGCATTGTAGTGTGACCATTGCTGTTAGCGTTGTTTGTGGCTTTAATTTTCGCTCCAGAAGCCAAACTTTACTGATTCAATCATTCTTTGTATTTCCCGGAAAAAAGCGCAATAACTGGAAATGAGATTCAGCATGTGAAAGCTTGATCACCATCCACATAGACGCTGGCGTATTGTAGCAGGTGTCTATAGCTCTTGCTTATTGATTCTTGATTTCAACCACTAGGTTGCAGCATTATAATCATTGACTTTTTTACTCACTCAGCATTACCATAAACTGTTTTTCACACTTACAGATGGAGTGAGACTGTCCGAGGAAGAATGAAGCTGGACTGCTCGGAGAAAAGTATGAAGCTGTATTTTTTCTCGTAAAAACTATTGTCCTTTTTCATTTGTTTTATTACAAAGAAATATAACCATCTTCATTGCTTTTTATGTTGTATGTTTTGTTATTGTTGTCATATTATTATTGTCATTCTAAACAAAGTATTAGGGTGGTCGGTGTAACGGTAACAACGTGATTGTAGTGTGCATACCTGTGAGTTCATTTGTGTGATTCACGATATAAGGGTGTGTTTGGGGTTCAGCTCACAGCATTTTTGATTTTGAGCCGAACAATTAAAGAAAACACCTTTATTAGTGTACCATTCATATGAACTAATAAAGATATACATACATTCGTATTAATGTACGTATATCTTTATTATATTGTTATGAGTACTGTTGAAAACTTTGATGCTTGCAGATGTTGGTGCGCTTGCGCAAGAAGGTTCTGGCCATTCTTTTGGCTGCTGGCGCCTTGCCCGTAACGTACATGCTCTACTACATCTTCACAGATGCTGGTGGGTGGGTTATGTCAAAAGCTGTAACGACCAGATTTCAAAATATGATAGTGATGTGGAAATGGTAGCTGTTTTAGCAATACTGTCAGCTGCTGTTAAGTTGCTAAAGTCTCTATGTTTATATGAGGGGGAAAAACTGCCACTTACAAAGCTCTAAGCTTGTTTGCCAAACAAATAGATGTTCCTTTTGGCCATTGCGACCATTTTTGTGACTTTGCGGCTTCTGATAGTACATGAACAGGGATTCCCTGTTCTTTCTGTACTCTTCCCAAAGTGTCTTCTCCTGAATTTTGCTTGCGTGGTGGTGCGAGTTGCCATTCTAATTCAAGCTGGCTTTCTTGTTTTTGTTTTGTTTTGAAGACGTTTATCACACTGCAAGTCTTCTACACGTTGCTTATTTGAATTTGAAATCGGTAGGGCTAGTGTTACTGCGTGCAGCGTAGTGTGTCGGGGTGAAAATTTAACCAACAAACTGCACATGAGTGGGATTGTTGATATTACAGACACATTCACCAATGGAGATGGCATTGACGTGTCTCGTCTGGAGACTCGTCTCATACAAAGGATGCGTGACACGGAGTCACAGAATATTGGTCTTCGCAAACAGCTCAGGTAAGCACACACAGGTATGCACACACACACACACACACACACATATGATGATGGAGACTTTGCATAGCGCACGGCTCCACCCTAACTGAGTGCTCACAGCGCTTAGGGAGAGGTTTTAAAAAGAAAGAATGTGTTAAAAAAAAAAAAGTAAAAAAAAAAGCAGATGATTACTGAGGTGAAGCATTGAAGAGATGAGTCTTCAGGCGCTTAAAAAACGCGGTGATGTTGACTGCCTCCTTCAACGACTCGAAAAGAGTTCCACAGTTTGGGCGCTGCATTTTTTAAGGACCATGCACCATACCTCTTCTTATATTTAAGTGTAAACACATGCACCTACGCCACTGACTCAAGTCAGGTCATACAGCCTATATTTAATCTTGTCCATGCAAAACTAATACCCCCCCATCCACCCTCCCATACACACACATCAGTAGATGCAATTGTATATCAAAGAAATTGGCAAAGAAAAAAAAATGAGATACGTTTATCAGAAGTTTGTGACCTTTGGTGTTTTCTACATGCAAAAAAGTTAGCAATCTTCAGCTACACAAGTGTAGAACTTTCAGTCATGGCGTCTTGTTTCTTGTCTCTGACAGTCAGACGCAGAACCAGCTGCTGCGTCTGCAGATGACACTGGCAGCCGCGAACGACTCGGCTGGCCTCAGTGGGAATCCGAATGGGACGAAAATTAAATGTTTGAATGCAGAACCGGATGTCCCGAAGTGTGAGGTGAGACAGTGCAGTCTTGTCTTTTTTCTTTATACATTTGGTCATATTTATTTGTTACATGTAATTTATTTAGGATAGAGGCTCATAATTTTTCAAGCTGCAGGTTCCAAGGAAAAATAATGTGACTTTTCTCCCAAAATTCTGTATCTCGCAAACTTGATCAGAATGGAAACAGAATTTTGAAAGAAAAATCACGATACTCTTCCTTAAATCCACATTGATAACTGTTGTCGAGCATGTATGGTAGTGAGCAGTTCCATAAAGTGCATGGTGGTTAAGCCCGTATTTGCTGTTTAGATGTGAAGTGATGTCTTTTGAAATGGGATCAAAGAATGTACAGTAGCTGAAGACTGAGCTTCACTGCCATAGTAGAAATCAGGACTTAAAATCTTCCACCTTTTGGTGAATTTCCACCTTTGGCTAAAAATTCTTCCCCCCCCCCCCTTCCTCCCTCCCTCCCCTTTCCCCCTCCCCCCAAACAAAAAAACCCCCCAAAAACCCAAAATTGCCTCTGAAGCACAAAGTCACGCCCAAAAATTTTGCCTACTTTGAAAAATAAAAATTCTTGGGTGAGCCTGCCTCCAGATACCCCTGGCATCACGTGGCTGCTTTGCATGCGCGCTCATGGCTTTGCCACTTTGTCATTTGATTAAATGCTCCACACGTTTCCTCCTTTTGGATCATTGGACCATTTTAAGCCCTGATAAATATATACAGTATAGATCTCAATTTTTGTTTCTTTCTTTTCCCTTGCAGGTCATCCATATCGCCATTGTGTGTGCAGGCCACAACTCGACGCGTGATGTCGTGACGCTGATAAAGAGTGTTCTTTTTTACCGTCGCAATCCTTTACACTTCCATTTCATCTCGGATTCCATTGCTGAACTCATACTTACAACTCTGTTCAAGACGTGGAATGTTGCTGAAGGTACACGTAATACAGCAGAACTTCTTTTGAGCGACCACAAGACGGGCAAAAACAAAAATCTCAAACTCAGTTATGGATGAGAGGTGGTCATGTAAAAGGAGCGCTCTTTCTGTTTTGTCACACCATCCTTTTGGAACTCACTTCCTGTGAATCTGAGAAATACGCTCACTGTGTCTGTTTTTAAGAGCAGTCTTAAAACATTTCTATTTCGCAAAGCCTTCCAGTAATCTTCAGTGGAACTTGTCAGTTTGACCAATGTATGTCTCTCCATCTTTGTAAAATGCGCCTGAGTGTCAGAGTGACCGGCGCATTGAGTTTTATTTTAAAGAAATGCACCCTACAAATACCATTCTTTATTATTAATATTATTATTATGATGTTTAAGATTACTGTGTAGAATGTCATTGTCATTGATTTTCTTTTGTTTTTCCAGTGCAAATGAGCATTTATCCAGCCGACAGAATAAAGGTAAGATAAAGTTCAGTTGAGATAAAATTGTATTGCTGCTGTTGCCCCCCCCCCCCCCCCAACCACCACCACCACCACCACCCACCCACCCTCCGGGGAAAAAAAAAAAATGATAACAGTCTGATGAAAACTTCTGTTTGATCTACACTGATGTATCTCATCACGTGCTACAGTAGCAGTTTGGATTTATGCTCAGTTCATGTATTACTTTTTCCTGTTTATTTTGCCAGATTTTCTTGTAGGCGTTACATCCTGTAGTCGCCTGTAATGTGTATCAGGCCCTGTAGTTAGATGTGGACACTGTTCTGTTTTCAGCCGGACATCACGTGGATCCCTAACCGACACTACTCGGGTGTTTACGGGCTGATGAAACTTACCCTGCCCAAAACCTTGCCTGCTGATTTAGAAAAAGTAAGTGCATGAATAGAGTTTTCCCAATCCGATGCTACCGATTACGGAAAATACACCACAAGAGTTTCTTAATTTTAACTGAAAAACTATCAAGCGTAGGACTACCAAAATTCAGACTATTGATACAAGATTTGTAAAATTGTGGGACAGTCGACACACAGGACTATTGACCACAGGACTATCGACACTAGAACTATCAACACATAGAAAAGGAAACGGTAATGACTGCGAAGTGGTTACAAGTTTAGCAAATAAAAGCGACATAAAAGGGACAGAAACCAGTTAACTTTCATGTGCCGTCCTTTGTGAAAGTTAAGTGGTTTCTGTCCCTTTTATGTCGCTTTTATCAACACATAGGCCTTTAGAGATTGCCCGCCCCCCCTCAACCCACCCCCACCCCTGTGTGTTTTGATGAGGGTCTTCATGTGACCAGGAACAGAGCTCACATCCAAGATGCCAACACGTTTTATTTTCAGGTAATCGTGCTCGACACGGATGTTACTTTTGCTACAGACATTGCAGAACTTTGGAAAATATTCCGCGTGCTGAAGGGAAAACAGGTAAGTCAGTTGTAGTCGGTAAGTGTAAGTGTAGGGAGTTTAATTTAACCCTGGTAGCTGAGCCTGCAATGTTCTGGGCTGCCTCCATGGCCTTTGCAGCATAAGACATATTAAGTCAGCAGGACCAGGGTTAATAGTGCCTAGTAGTAGTACATGCGTGTGCCTTCCACAGTGTGTGTGTGTGTGTGTGTGTGTGCGTGTGTGTGTGTGTGTGCGTGCGCGTGCGTGGGTGTGTGTGTTGACACTGCATTTGAATTTCCCCTTGGGGATAACGAATTTGATTGATTGATTGATTGATTGATTCCTAACCAGGCTATCGGTCTTGTGGAAAATCAGAGTGACTGGTACTTGGGAAAGTTATGGAAGAATCATCAGCCATGGCCAGCACTCGTATGTACTCGTAACATTTCTGTACTGTACAAAATGTTCAATCTCTTGTGGGGGGGGGGGGGGGGGGGGTTCATGTTCTGTAGGTGTGTAGCTTGGTGTCAGTTATTTACTAGAGTGTGCTTTTTCTTGTTTATGAATGAATTTTCATTTCATACAGTGTGGATTCTCACACTTGGACTCCATTTATACCAAATTTGTGCATTTCAATTGTTAAAAGCCAGAAAATGGACGACTCCAGTCCTGTGAGTGAAAAGGGTTGAGCCCCCAGAATTCAGCCAATCCCAGCATAATAAGTAGAACACTGGCATTGTCTGGCAAAACTTTCTTCCCAGACACCATATACAACGAGGGAAGCACATGTATGTAGTTTGATATGACTGAAACATGGAAAGAAAGCAGTAAGACCATTGACGTCATTTGAGGATAAAGACCGTTACGACAATCTCTCTCTTCTTGAAATACCCTTTTTCCCATACAGTGACATCATGGATATACTGTGTTTTGCCAATACATGGCAGAGTAAAGGGGGGGGGGGGGGGGAGTGAATGGGGGGATGGGGGCATGCGAGGGGAGCTTTGGCCTTGGGGTTTGCCGATCCTTATACTTTATGAACGTAAAAGTGAAGTGGAAGGAGGTTCAGTTTTTGTTTAGATTAATGTCAATGGCCTATAGCTTTGGATAATCTTAGAACTTTACGTAATTACCATTGCCTGTCTTGTTGATCAGGGTCGGGGTTTCAATACGGGCGTGATTCTGCTGGATCTGAAAATGCTGCGAGAGCTGAGCTGGATGCAAATGTGGCGACTGATCGCGGAGAAAGAGCTGATGAGTATGCTGTCTGTGTCACTGGCCGACCAGGTTGGTTCTC
>JACVVK020000175.1:0-5000 GCA_018292915.2 Batillaria attramentaria | reverse complement strand
AGTGGACTTGTAGTAGATGTGATGTCGGATTTCTCGGTTTAAATGTGTCGTTGATAGTACTGTTAAAAACATATTTATGATGGAGACCTTGACAAACATGTGCAGGCTTCATATGCACGTGAGTGCTTCCACAGCCACACCCACCCACTTTAACACCCCCCCCCCCCCCCACCCAACAATAAACAAACAAAAAACAAATGAAAACAAAACAAAAAACCCAAACCAACCACCCAGAAACAACTGTCAACAATGTGCGCACACACGCACGCACGCACAGATTTCCTCCAGTAGTAGTAGTACTAGTAGTTTTGAGAATTACATCTTTAGTGCCGAGGAATTAGGTCTTTAGAGCCAGATTTCCACCAACTTGTATGTGCACAAGCACGCACGCACACATGCACAGATTTCGACCAACTTTCTGTGCTAGCTAATATGGACCTCATAAGGTATCTAGCGTGAATTTAAGAGAATTTGAAAATATGGGAACCTCTCAAGTTTGTTTGTTTTTGGCTGGGTTTTGTGTTTGGCGTACCCTTTTTCTCCTCGTTTGTACAGTATTATCATTTTGTACGCATTATGTGTACTTATTTTGTGTGCCTTGCTTCATTTCAGATTTGAGTTTGTAGTGTTGCCGAATGCCTTCATTATCCACATGCCTCACGCGCCAAGCTTCGACATCGCAAAATTCCGATCCAGCTCCAATTACAGAAAGTAAGTCACACACTTTGATCGTCTTGCTTTGATGGAATTTTGAAGATCTTGCAAAGACCAGTCCAGCACGCATTAGAGCATCCATTCGACACACGAATGTGACTAGCTCTCCAGAGTAATTTCAGATGATTCACTTTCAAGTTATTTTGTGCTGTACTGGGCTTCAGGTCTTCCACATTTTGCTGGATTTCCACCTTTGGCTAAAAAAAATGCACTCCCCCCAAAAAAGTGTTTCCGCTTCTGAAGCACTTAATAATTATGCCAAAATGCACCTAACTGCACAGACTTTAGTGTTTTGTGTGTGTCTTTTTTTAAGTTCATAGGAAGCATGCCCCTGGACACCTTATAACAACATAACAGCAGAAGCATGCTCGTGGCTTTGCCACTTTGTCACTAAATGCTACCACACTTTTCCTCCTTTCGGATTGTGGGCCATTTTAAGCCCTGGCTGTAGTCTTAATCAGGACAGTTTCACTTGAGATCCGTTCCTAATTACTCACAGACATTGTTTTCAGCCCCACAGTGCAGTTACAGAGCATTTCTTTAGAAATAAACAACACGAACAACAAAAAACCCTTGTGTGTAGAAGAAAAAAAGGAAACTCACAAACACAAATATACATAGCTTTTCATAAATCAATTCTAAACCTGAAATCAAGTTAGATAATAGCTTCAGCAGTGAGAATTTGAGGCATGCCTCTTGTTTTAAACCATGATATGATGATGATGATAATGTGTAATGTATGCATTCTCAAAATGTATTCCTCTGTTTCTTTCCTAACTGTTATTCAATTTATTTATTTCTTCTTTTTATTCTTGCAGATGCCTGAAGATTCTTAAAGGCGAATTTCAAAGAGACCTCAGTAAGAAATATGGCATCAAGGCGCTAAAATACCTCTCTGTGGAATAAAAGCCACGTAGCGCACAGTTTATTAGCCCGCAAACACAGTTACTTTACTTTGTTTTACAGGCAGTCTTTTGAATGATGATATCCTAAACACTTCTGCTCTTCGTAGGCGCAGGCCATCTGTAATGCTTGCCCACCTGGCAAGCGTGTCTGCTCTTAAAGAACAGTAGTAGTAGTAGTTAAGTACTGGCCACAACACGGTCTTTGGGTGCTTTGTACATACATGTATATGAAACTGACAATTCACTGCATGACGCAGCGGATCGTTCTGATCTGAATCTGTCGCGTTTGTTATCCTGGTCAGTGAATTTGTGCAAAATGATAGTAACATCTCTCATCACCTTTAACAGCACTAGTGTGACATGTTCTACACGTCTGTGCTATTCGCAGAACAGTGCATTATCATACGTTGTTATCATGGTTGCATCAGTCATGGTCACTTCTGAATCTGGGATGTTTTTAAGCACTAATAAGACACATACTTTATGTGTCTGTGGTAATGCATTATTATTATGCATTGTTATCCTGTTTGTATTAGTCATGGTCAACCTGGAATGTTTGTACAACGCGATGTACGTGACACATGCTTCATTTTTCTGTCGTATTCACAGAATAATGTATTATTATGTTTGCATTTATCATGGTTGTGCCTGAATCTGGAATGTTTTTACAGCGCTAATGAGACACATACTTTGTGTGTGTGGTTTTCCGCAGAATAATGTATATTACATTTGTACGCATCATGGACGTGTGAATTTGGGATGGTCTTGTTGAGAAAGGATGAATGTAACTTTTTTAAAACAGGGTTTTAGTGGCTTTTGAATTGTACAGCTGTTCGCTTCCAGTGTAACTTTAGACCTCAAAACACTCATGCCAGTAGGATCCTCGGTCCACCTCATACTCAGGCTTCTAAACTGATGTTCAGAGTAACTTGGTTGTCTTTACTGTGGTCACGTTCTGCAAAGCCTAAAGACTGTGTTGCGTTGGAAGTGAAATGTATTTTACGGAGGTGCAAACGCCCAAAAGTGTCTGTCAGTACTATTTCACATGAATGTCAGTAGTTTTCAGCACTTGTCAGTGTACAGTTACAGTGCTAAAGTGCGAGTGTGCACTCACACACACGTGCATTGAGTGAATATACCAAAAGTGAAAACACAAAGCAATTCTAACTTACAGCAAATTTTAAACTTTCAGAACTGACTCTTGTTGTTGTTATTATTATTTAGTGTTTGTATCATTTCAATATCAATCACTGAACTCAGCATGCAACAGTCCGAATGACCAAATATGTGGGGTTCCCTGTCAGTCAGCTGACTATAGGCAGAACTGCCCATTTGTAAGTCAACAGCACGCCGTGACTTGTGATAAGCCAGTCAGAACTAAAAGGTGGTGCACTCGCACTAATTCTGTTGTTTTTGGTTCATGCACAGCAATACTTCCAAACGATCCTTTTGCAATATTTAAAATTTCTCTCCTTCGCATTTTTCACGACCAAACCATGTTTCCATATAAACCATATTTAATTGAGTTACGTGGAAAATGATACAGCCAATCCATAGTAGTTGGCACCTCCGATTTTAGCACAGTGTTTCTGTCCATACACTGTGATACATTGAATTTGTTTTGTGAGAAGTGTGAATTTCTTTGGTTTGTCCTCAGGGTTACGATGTGTATTTGCTAGTCTTTCCAGTTTCATTCATGGTATTGCTAATATGTGTGGTAAATTGAGAAAAGATTTTAATACATGTATATCAACAGAAAATTCCTAATGAGAATTTAATTGTAAACAGAAGTGGACGACAGTGCAATTAGTTGACATAGGCATGTACTCATGGACACAGATTGATTTCTGCCAAGCAGAGCTCTTGTTTGCCGATCAGTGGGGGTAAAATCTTCTGCCACCAGTGCAGTAGGTTGAGGGGTTCAAATCCCTTTTCAGGCATCAAGATTTATCACTAGTCCATGGTGTCATTCATACGGGCTGGTCATCAGGGATTCTGCCTGCACGGCATGGTATTACACTGTATATCATATAGGTGTGTAATCCCCCCCCCCCCCCACACACACACACCAGCCTGTGTTTTTCTTGATTTTTTAAAAAATTTCACCTCTCTGGAAGGTCTGATTCATAGATAATGGAATCTGAAAGAAGTAAGCAAAACAAAATAGAAAACAAATAGTATGTGTAGTCATTTATGTGTGTGTGTGTGTGTGTGTGTGTGTGTGTGTGCATATGTGCGTGCGTGCATGTGTGTGTGAAAGGTCTGATTGGTAGATAATGGAAACTGAAAGTGCTAATCGAAAGGGAAAGAAAAGGTATGGTAATGGTATATGTAGTCATTGTAGTTATTATAGTGCGTGTTCACTCCCATGTGTGTGCGTTTGCGCGTGTATCAGAGAGAGCATTTAGATACAAGGCAACAGCGAGACATTATGATCAAATTATTTATTCAATTACTTGTACCATCATGATACCCACATTGTCCTGAAATCATTCAGTCGCAAATTCTTATAACTTCGTATAAATGCCTATCAAATTCATTTTGTCTTGTTGCATTTACACTCCAAATTCACACAGAAAGCAAAATTTTTTCCCCTCAATAAATATCCTCTGGCAGTGCCAGCAAACTTTCAATCATGTGTTTTTCTTGCTTTGTGATGTGCATGTACACAGATGTGTGAAATGTGTGTGGCAAAACTGATAATGAATGATGACGTATGGTCGCTGCATGCAAATTCCCTGTTTCAACAGATAAGAAAATCACAGTTGTACTGCTGGAATCTGATCTGCTGGCACCTGATTCAAGAACTCTACACTTCTGACCTACAGAAGTCTTATATGGAAATGGCTGATTGAACATTTGCCCAAATACGGGGAGGGGGGGGGGGGGGGAAAGAAAAAAAAAAAAGAAGCTGCATACCTCTGTCACATTCGCACTTAAATGTGAACTGATTGAAAAATTATCCCTGACAACCGGAAATGTGTACTATGGGAAAACTTACCACGCGACAGATAGAAACGTGTACTATGGGAAAAATTACCACGTGACAGATAGAAACGTGTACTATGGGAAAAATTACCACGTGACAGATAGAAATGTGTACTATGGGAAAAATTACCACGTGACAGATAGAAACGTGTACTATGGGAAAAATTACCACGTGACAGATAGAAATGTGTACTATGGGAAAAATTACCACGTGACAGATAGAAATGTGTACTATGGGAAAAATTACCACGTGACAGATAGAAATGTGTACTAATGGAAAAATAACCCCTGACAACTAGAAACCTACACTGATGGAAAACTTACCCCCTGACAATTGGAAACATGTACTGCGGGAAAAATTTACCACCTGACAGCTAGAAATGTGAACTGATG
>JACVVK020000174.1:1167500-1212830 GCA_018292915.2 Batillaria attramentaria | reverse complement strand
AACCTGCCGTTTTATGAAAACAAAAACAAACAAACCTGTCTTTCCGGGGGGTCGGGGGGGGGGGGTCAGTAAGCGGGTGTCTGCTGACCCTTGTTACAAAAGTGGCTGGCCCACGGCCGCTTTGCTTCCCCCCCCCGCCCCCCCCCCCCCCCCCCCCCCCCCCCCCCCCCCGTGTGTGTGTGTGTGTGTGTGTGTGTGTGTGTGTGTGTGTGTGTGTGTGTGGGTGTGTGTGTGTGTGTGGCTTAGATACAACCTCACGAAACAACCTCATTTACGTTGAAAATTATTTTTTCAGTTGAGGCTGCAGTAGTCAGATCAGTTTCCCGACGTCAGAGTCACTGAAGCCGCCGTATCACTCACTTGTAAACAGAGAGAAAACCTGCCGTTTTATGAAAACAAAAACAAACAATAAAACCCAGAAACAAATCAAAACAAAACAAAAAACAAGATGGCCACTGACCAGCCCAATATGTTGTTTCCATTTAATCACCTGCTGTCGTCACGGTCGTTCTTTTGTAATGCCATGTATTCGGGAGGACGCACACACACACACACACACACACACACACACACACACACACACACACACACACACACACACACACACACACACACACACACACACACACACTCTCTCTGAATGGAAACAACTGACCGGGCTTGTCAGACCAATCTTGGTTTTGGAAGAGAGACGTCAAGTTGTTTTCGTGGACCTTACCAACTCAGACTCCGAGTACCAGCAGGAGGTCGATCGGTTTGTGTTGTGGTGTCAGGACAACTGTCTCAAACTCAATGTCAGTAAAACTCGGGAGATGGTTATTGACTTCCGAAAGACAGGTACAGGCCAGCAGTCTACCTCTCAGTCACTTGTGATTGACGGCCAGAATGTTGAGCGCACTGACGTGTACAAATACCTCGGTACATACATTGACTCCAAGCTGACATTTACACAGAACACTGAGAACATCTACAAGAAGGCACAGAGCAGGCTGTACATGTTGCGGAAGCTACGCTCTTTCGGCGTCGGCAGCGAGATCCTGAAAACATTTTACATTTGTTTTATTGAAAGTCTTTTAACTTTCTCATTTGTCTGTTGGTTCGGCGGTCTTAGCGATAGGAACTTGAAAAGACTAAACAGGGTGGTCGCACTGAGTGAAAAAATCATTGGTGGTAAACTGGAGCCCCTCAGCAGCACGTACAGGAAGAGAACGACACGCAAGGGTTTTAGACTTTCCGCTGACACCTCCCACTCTCTTTCCCAGTACTTTCAGCAGCTGCCGTCTGGGCGGAGGTTCAAAGCTCCACTCGTTAGGACCAAACGCTACAAACTTAGTTTTGTCCCAACTGCTATCCGTCTCCTGAATGAAGTCGTTTCTTGATTCTTGTGGGGAGAGGTGCCGGTGATTGAGTGTCAGATATTGTGATATTTCTGTGATACCCGTGTGTGTGTGTGTGTGTGTGTGTGTGTGTGTGTGTGTGTGTGTGTGTGTGTGTGTGTGTGTGTGTGTGTGTGCGCGCGAGAGAGAGAGAGAGCTGTGTGTGCGTGCGTGTGTGTGTGTGTGTGTGTGTGTGTGTGTGTGCGCGCGTGCGTGCGTGCGTGCGTGCGTGCGTGTGACATGTGATGAAGGAGGGGGAGGGGAGGGTGGTGGTGTAAGTGGTATGTAGATAGTATTGGAATTTGAGTGTATTTAGTTACCGTGGTTTCTATTTTAGCCACCAGTATTGTGGGCTCAGTTTGGTTGGTTGGTAGTTAGTGGTGAATCAAATTTATGTATTGTGTCCTTTCTTATCACTTTTGGTTTGCTTGTCTTATATATTATTATACATCGTGAGGCTGCCTTTAAATATTAACCCTTTGTTTTAATAAATTTTACATGCCCCTGAACAAAAGACAAATTTGTTCTTGATGGACACAATAAAGTCGTTTGAATTGAATTGAATTGAATTGAATTGAATTGAAATCTATGACGTTTTCCTCATTGGGATGACGCATAATACATTTGACGTAATAACTTTGACTCGGATACAATTCTTGCAATGAAAGCAGCCCCATGAAAATTGAAGTGTTGCTGCTGCGCAGTGTAAAGATCGAATTTATACCGGCTCAATGTGTTTAACAGACAAGTCTGCGCGGCGAACGTTTTTTTCACTATGTGTTATGTCTGCTGCGCGCGCGCGCACACAGACATACACAGACATACACAGACATACGCGCGCGCGCACGCACGCACGCACGCACGCACGCACGCACGCACGCACGCACGCACGCAGACTTGCGCGAGCCGCGTTTGTGCATGTGCTCCATTGAGACCTATGTGGTGTTCTCTCACTCTACTATGCCGCCCTATTGAGTGAGAGTCAGTGGGAAAAACAAAGCTCACTACATCAATGAAACTCCCGCTTTCCCCGTCTACAAATAGAGAACTTCCGAAAAGTGACGACACACCCCCACGTCAATCAAACATGACGTCGGCAAACTGACGCTGATACAGTTTTGCGTCAGTGCGCGTGTGCCTTTTCTGCGATGTTTGTGAGGCGTGTGGCTTGTGTAAAGGAAATGTGCTTCGAGTACAAATTTTCGAGTCAACTGACGACAACGGCTGCAGTGAATTTTTCTAATTTTTTTGTATATTTTTTATGGCACCCCAGGCTCATTAACTCCGCCTGGATGCCGTCAGGTCTCTTGCCGGTCCTAAGCCCGGGTAAAGTGAGGAAGGTTGGGCGTGGGGTCAGCAGCCCCACCCTGGAAAAAAGGAGAAAGCTACAGAAACGTCAACAGTTGCACAAAACACTCCAGTCTTGGGAGAGGAAGGGCCTGCAGCAGCAGGATCTATGACGTGTTGGGGTGAAAGCCGTAAGGAAGCTCCAGTACCGACCACCCCCAGGCTCATTATCTATGTATAGTAGGAGCGATTTTGAGATCTAAAGTGTGTTCACCAGCACTTTCATCAGGTACGGCTTACGCCAAAAGTATAAAAGCGACAACCTCCAAAATTCACTTAGTTGAGAGTCCGTATTCATGCTATCTATGTCCAAAAAATGGAGTGGTTTAGGTAAATATTACGCCTTTAAACGCCAGAAAACCACTTTTTCTAAAAAGGGCGATAACTCGCAAATCATGTGAGCAATCGTACCTGGATCGGGCCTTCTATTCAACAATCTTGATTCATTTAGAAACCCCAAATTTGAAATCGATCGGTTCAGTATTTTTGGAGAAATAGGCATCTGAACTGGGTTCACATGCAATGTCAACTCAGGCTCGGTTTACATGAAAACTATAAGAGCGACCATTTTCTAGTAGTGACTCTGTTCAGAGTCCGTATTCAAGCTATCTACTGCCAAAAAATTGAGTGATTTAAATAAATATTACGCCTGTACACGAAACGGACAACCAACTTGTCTCAAAAGGGCGATAACTCCCAAATCACGTAAGCAATCATCACACGCTTGAATCGTCTAATGTAACATTTTGATATATTTGGATACCCCAAATTTGAAGCCATTCGGTTGAGTATTTTCCAAGAAACGGGCCTGGACACAATTCACACACACACAGCCGCACAGCCGCACACACATCCGCACAGACGGCATTCACTGAGGAGGAGAAGTGCGTTCAGAACATCATACGCGTCAGCATCGGAGACGCACGCTTCTTACGTCATTGTCAGAGTTACACTTGCAAAATCGTCTCTGCGGGAGATCGGCAGTGACTGACGTGCGTTTGTACCACAGATGCTTGCCTATGAACGTGGAAATTTTAGCCCGTCCTATTATGTTGTTTCCATTACTATGGAAACAACATAAAAACAAAACAAAAAACAAAACAAAACAAACAAACAAAATGCTGCCATTTACTATAATAGTCTTTGCTGCCACTGCGTGGTTTATTTCTGAGCCATCGGGGATACGTCTCAGCTTTCAAGGGCTACAACCTCTGCAAATTTCCAAGGGGGAGAATTCTCAAACAGCATGGCGGAATACAGCCCCTCATCGTTACCACGTTGAGGTAGTTAGGCGGGGGTCATTTGGGTGGTCACTGCACCACGAGTGAACTTATCGGCCGTTTCAACCATGAATTGTCGAAGCTAGGGTCTAGAAAACAACGGGAAAATGCTGGAAGGACCAAAATTCAACCCCGATGCCTGGCTGTTCCCGTCCTTGCACAGGACTCCTCGCTCATGGGTCATCTCTAGTCGGTTGGTCATGGCAGCTGTCGGGTCGTTCAGCAAAGTTTGGATCGGTAAGTACAAAGGTCATCGAGGGAATTCCTGCAGTATCTACAGCTTACGCTGACATCTAGAAAAACAAATGAAGTTGGAATAGCGGACATATCATTGAATAGGTTTGATTTGTGTTTGTTACACTCTGAACATGATTCAAGAGAGTTTAACTACATCCCCTAAGCGGCATGTTACCTGGGTGTTACTTACTACACTGCTGAACTA
Source organism: Batillaria attramentaria (assembly GCA_018292915.2). Lineage (NCBI taxonomy): Eukaryota > Metazoa > Mollusca > Gastropoda > Batillariidae > Batillaria > Batillaria attramentaria. Next base: position 1,208,385 of record JACVVK020000174.1, on the reverse strand, counting down.
CCAATAAATATAAACTGCTCTTTTATCCATACTGCTGCTGAGCATGTCGGGAGTACTTCTGAAGTTCGTACATCACAATTTTAATGGTGAAACTTGAACGGTATCAACACCTGCATGCAGCCACAAGAAACTTTAGTAGCAGTCACTCCCTGGTGTGATACCGATTGGCAGAAAATCACGTAGTATAAAACACATAGAAACTTCACAAAATGGAATGTGGAGTTACTTGGACATGTGTCTGGAAGACAGGAGGCACTCAACAACTTTTTGTGTGCACTAGTAGAGAGACTTAGCGCGCCTTCCTCACTGAGGAGAGTATGCAAATTCAGCCTCTGACGTCATCACATCCTGCGTGCTTTGGGGTCACCCGCCAGAGGCTTCCTCTCCGAAACCATTTTCCCTCTGCGAACTTCGTGAGAATCGCCCATTCTACGAAGCCATTTTCGTACGTCTTTTTATGTACTCAAACTTGTAGAATGTGTTGTTTGCGCATTACTTATAGGTCTACTGATGTTTCATTTTATGAAATTCGCAGTCAGCAGTGGGTGGAGAAGATCCTAAATATTTTATTTTTCGATTTTACTGGGACACCCCACGAGCGCTGTCCTGCCTGCCAAATCCAATATGGCGGCCACAAAGGTGCGCCTCGCTTGAGATTTTTACAAACATTTTACCAATCGGTTAAATCCTAGAGAGGTCCAAGACTACAAGAATAGGGGATCGATTTCATTAAAAAATGCTATATGAGGACATTTTGTGTTCAGCGAAGCCAGATTAATGTAATCAGTGAACGGCTTGTGTTGACAAGTAACCACGCTGGCTTTCGTCTGATGAGAGACTCGCATCCTGACTGGAGTTGTCTCCCTTGTCTCCTTACTCTGCGAAATTCGGTGGCACGCTAAACGGGTGGCCACTACAAAACCCCGGGTAGTGCGCTGGTGATGACGTCAGAGGCTGAATTTGCATACTCTCCTCAGTGAGGAAGGCGCGCTAAGTCTCACTACTGTTTAAGATGGTGCGTGTCTGTCTATCCTGTTAAAGTTTAAAACTGTTGTCACAGAATGGCTGAACAAGTCAAAGGTCCACAACCGGCAGATGCTGACAGACACAGTGGAGTCAAGGCCGCCAGACAGGGGTCTGGTCACCGTCAGCAACCACAGCAGCTGTATGGATGACCCGTTGATGTGGGGTGAGCAGGGATGGCAGTACTTTCAGTCAGGGGTTATGAAAGCTGAAAAATCTTGCTAGTCCTTCGGTCTAGCAAGATTTAAAACCAACTAGCCGGAAACCATTTCCACTAGCCCAAAAATACATTTTGTCAAATATAGACCTATTCGTAAATTTTAAAAAAAAAATCACAACACTTTCATAACTGTTATGAACACACGGTCGCCATGAAGGGTTTCCTGATTTCTGGGATGCGCGGCGCACTTCGCAGAGAAAACACTCTGCACTCACTGAGGTTTTTATGGAGAGTTGTAGCGAGTGGCTCGCGCTAAAAATAGTTACTCTCAGTCTCACCCCAGCGTCACAACAGAAACGGAGGGGGGGGGGGGGGGGGGCTCGCTGACAGTACCTTGTGTATTAGGCTCTGTGAAAATAGAGCAAGCTTTGCCTCATAATCTCAGCTAGTCCGGCGGGCCAGTGGTAAAACAATTTAACTAGTCCGACGGTATTTTCACTAGTCTGTGGGCTGCCGGACGAGTCTTTTCATAATCCCTGTCCGTTTTACGTAAATATTTTTTTGAGTTCCCAACGTGTACCTCCTTCTTCCTGTTAGATACATGAATGAGCAACCTGTTTGTATGTGTACACATATTTCTTTTGGGAAATTGCCGTTGACTTAGTTTCTTTTTCTTTTGCAGGTGTTTTAAAAATGCGATGTCTCTTGAGCAACTCATGCATGCGATGGACACCGGCAGCAGAAGATATTTGCTACACAAACAAGTGGCACTCCTGGTTTTTCAGTTTGGGTCAGTGTGTCCCAGTCAGGCGGGGAAACGGTGTCTACCAGAAAAGCATGGACTTCCTTCTGGACAAACTCAACATGGGGCAGTGGGTTCATCTTTTTCCAGAGGGTGTGTCCCCATTAATATGAATTAAATTTGGTGAATTATGAATATTATGTGTGTGTTTGCTGGCCTATTATAGCATGAAATCTGTACCAACTTCTTGCACAAACATTCAAGTGTGCATAGATGTTTTGGAATTCTGGTGTAACTAGGTGGATTCATCTAACTTGCGACTGTGGTTCCTTATGACAGAAAGTGCATACATGCTGTAGTTTAATTATTAGTACGCAGGGCAATGTTCTGTGAAATGTGGCTAAATGTTTATTAAGGATATTTTCATGCCACAGTCATGATGAATCTGATGAGTTTTAAGAATTCAGCCCAAATTGTAATGTTGATTCAGTGTGTGGTGAAGTTCTGTCATTTTATCACACACCACCTGTGCTTCTCGGCAACAAATGAACAACAACAACAAATTACTGGGAGGTTTGTGACTTTTTTTTTCCTCCCCCACAGGCAAGGTCAATCTTACAAATGAGGCACTGCTGCGGTTCAAGTGGGGTAAGTTCAGAAGCTACGTATAAAATAACATTGCCAGGTTTCGACAAGTGTGGTAAGTCTTAATGTCACATAATGCCAGCACCTGCAGGCTACAAAGTGAAAATGACAACACATCAGTGCCACAATGTAGGCTCTTTTCTTCACACGCATCCACATAACAGACAAGGCAAGCAGACAGGCAGGAGATTTTCACTTCAGCCAGTTGGCTGCTTTCAGGCTTTTTGAAGGTTGGTGGGATGGCTGTAGAGGAGTATTATTTTTCTGAAAAGTACACTTAGAGGTACAGTCAAACCTGTGTAAGGCGGTCACTCAAAGGACAGGGCCAAACTGGCCGCCTTAGACAGGTGACCGGGTTTATCCAGGGTGGCATGTCAACAGCTAGCATGTCAGGGGATCCTCTGGGGTGACTGGGTTAGACAGTGGCATGGCTTATACAGGTGACCGCCTTGGCAGGTTCGACTGTACATGTAAATGTTTTAGGTTTTTTAGAATCTCAGGATCTCATGCCTCAAGAAAGGAAATTTATTCTTGCTAAATATAATTGTTACAGATGAATACATTCTTGCACAGTTTGTACAATTACTTTATTTAAGTTTGTTTTTAGCGGCTTTTTTCTGAGAGGAGGAAGTATAAGGTCATAATTATTGTTCTGGTTAAGTCACAACCAAGGCCTGGCTTACCCTGTGGAAAGCGCGGTTCCAGTCAATTTGTCCAACCTTGGTTGATCTGACATGGGTGTGCAAGGAATCTTTACAACATGGAGTGTACCTCCTGAACACATGCACACCGAGTTAAGACTGTCATATATATATATATATTCATAGGCTAGCTGCCTGTGTTTTTCTCATGGAGATGTGTTACTTTGTTCAGGTGTGGGGCGGTTGATAACAGAATGCAAGACATCTCCCATTGTGCTCCCTATTGTGCATTTAGGTGAGTAGTGCTCCCATCTGTGATACCCATCCACACTGATATATAGTGATAATACAGTGATTTTCATTTTGCAGACACCAGTAAAATTTTTTTCCAAATAATTTGTTTTCAGGAACACACAGATTTGTTCGTATCCATAGACCTAATGACTGCAAAGGATGCATCTTTTTGAAATCATAACCTGCGTGGCTGCAGTCTGTTTACATTGCATGTGAAAAAAATGTTCTTTTCTTATGTACATACCTCACATGCAGTAAAGCCCAGTTTGCAGACTTTGTTATGTGACAGGTCCTCTTTCCCAGTTGCCAGATTTCAGTACATGTACATGTGTATGTATTCTGTATTGTAAAATTAAGCTGCTTTAGGAAATCTGCCTGCATTGACCGAACAAAGTATATTAAACAGTTTCAGCATTTTGTTTGTAGTTTGAATGACCTTATATCTTTGGCATTTTCACAGGAATGGATTCTGTGCTTCCCAATGAACCACCATACATTCCACAAATACGAAAGGTACATCTAGTATTGCTTCAGGTTTACTTATGCTATTTTAGTATTTTAAATTAGATTACTTTTATGGTGGTTGACACTGTAACTGCAAAATGTTTTCACTTTTTTTCATTGAAAATAGAATTTGGCAAATCTCATTCACATTTGTGTGAGTAAGTTTATAAATGAATATATTGAAATTGAGCCGTTCATAATTCACATGACTGGAGCTATTCAGAAGCATTGAATCATGTGACGCCCTGTGTTTCCTTCTCTGCAGAATGTGACATTGCTGGTTGGGAGTCCTATTGATTTCTCAAAAGACATCGAAAGATTGAAATCACTGAAAAAATCCCCGGTAAGATCTTAAGTAGCCTATCAAGCTAGTGACCATGAATGTATCGTTCTCTTTCACTGCCAGTCACGTTTTGCCTAGGGCCATAGCACATTAGCACATTAGCAGCATCTGCGCACATCAAACAGAAACTAAACGCAAGCCTGGATTTTTGCCAATATAAAAGGCTTTCTCCTGGCTGTTACTCAAGTTACTCAAGCTGCTTGAGTTTGAACCATTAAACAAGTACAACATTTGGGAAAGCTCTGGTGCATGCACAAGATTCGTGAATAGTTTGTGGTGAGGGCCCAGGTTTCATGATAACGGTGGTGAAGGAGTTAATTGAGCTCTTAATTTTCAGGTAGTTATTATGATTTTTTAAATAAAGTTTCTGCAGCTCAGTTCAGTTTTCTCTCCATGAATGAAACTGAGATTTGTCCAACACAGGAATTTTTTAGCAAACACGCCCGTGGGCAGTTATGGTAATCGGTTGGTCAAACAATATCTAACTTGTCTTCACTGGAAAACAGTTTACACTGACCAGAAATCAAATATGCTGGAATATTCCTCCATTGTAATGGTATCCCTTTCTTTTTTTGTGTTTAGTGTTTTGCACTGTCTTTTTTTTGTGTGTGCTTTAGCGTGACATCCGCAAGTACATCACAGACTGTCTGCAGGAAGAAGTGCGGCAGTTGCTGGAGAAGGGCCGAGTCTTACACTCCAAGTTCGACTCCTAATAATTGGAGTGACAGCACTTTGTGCCACCCACAGACAGTTTTAGTATGATCAGGAATTTGGGATCAGATTTTTAGTGGCACTGTTTGCTCTCATCACTTTTTTGTATGGATTTCTGTTTGGTAGATAGCATATATATACAGATGTTTGCACTTGTTCATTTATCACTTGCAACAGGTCAATAAAGAAGGCTGGTGTAGGACTTTATACTGGCTTTTGAAATTTAGTCATTTTGCTGTCACTTGTGACTGAGAATGAATTACTGCCATTGTCAGTTTACATGTATTGTGACATTGAGACCACCACTGTGGCCTATGTTCCTTGAAGTTAGAAAGCGTTTTAGACTATCGGAGTGCAAGAGCAGGACACATTTTGCCTCTTGTACATGGTAAGGTGGTTCTCCAGGAATTGTTTTGAACTGTTCACTCTGCAAGTATTGCAGTGATTACTTTATAATACCGGTGCGTACCTAGTCACTTTGACCTGCACTGGCTTTGTTTGGACTTAAAGAGCAGTCTAGAGTCTGCTGGTCAGTTCATCAGATTATTTGGATACATTTTTACAAACCAAACATTTGTGTCATTTACATCAGCTTTAGTTTTACTTTCAAAAGCCACAATGAAGACAAAAGCCACTTGGGGGTGCAGCGATATATTCTGATATTCTGAGTAAACTTGAAAAATATGCTGTGTGTTTCAGACTTGTTTTGCTTTTATTTTCTCAGACTATCTCAGGGATGTTCACAATAACATCAGACACACTTATTTGTAAATTATGAGTTTGCCAAACACATTCATCATCAAAGAATGCCTTCAATGCAAGATGGCAAAGAATGGATGTACTGTTTATATGATGTAGTTTATTGTGGATGTGTTATGGAATAACTGGGTGATCTTGCTTTTTTCTATAGCGTTGCTATCTTTTGCTGCTTGTCATTGCTGAAATTATTTTTCAACAAATATAGGGAAGGGAAAAAAGTTTTCTTCTTGTTTTTCTTGCATGACAAGTTTTGCTCCTTATAGCCTTTTTTGTGTGTGTGCAGTGTGATATGTGGTATTTTGTGTCTGTGTGAAGAACTCGCTCATGGATGAAAAAAGGGATGATCTATTTGTTGGAGATTTTTCAGCTAATCTAATCATGCCAGCCAAATCTGTCAATAATCTGACTTCTTGTGTGTAGACATCTCAGAATCAGACGGTTGGTAGTCTAGTGGTTAGATTCTGCCACCAGTGTGACACTTGTGGCAACAACTTTTTCTGTTATGTGGTGCGGTTTATTCAGGCCGATCGACCAGGGTTCTTTCCAAGTACTGCAGCTTCATCCACCTCTGCTTTGGGTATTTTCAGCCCACAAAATTCAATATAAAGGCAATTCTAAATTCTGAAACTTATGTAGCTGAGCTGACCACGTGCATATCGTTGTGATGTACCGGTATTGATGTCCTATACACGTGTGAATGTGTCAGCGTGTGATTCATGTGTTTGAGTCCAGCGCATGGTACTTTGAGCCACACAATTTGGAAAAGTGCCTACATAATCCACACATTATTATTTGAAGGATGAGGCAGATGCTACTGGTAGTTCATTTAACTGATATGTTTGACTCTGGAGGTTCACCTGTCTCGGCAGGCACTCTAACTTTACACTGTTCACAGGGGCGAAACAAAATGACCGGATGTTTTTCTGGTGCTGTGCTGCACCGAATTGTTGCACCGTCAACAAGCGAATGGAAAAAAAAATAAATAAAAAATTTGATTTTCATTTGTCGGTTAGAATGATTGGAAGGAGCTGCTAACCAACCAGAAACCGACTTGTACTGATACAATTCTACAATCTACAGATGTGTTTATGCTCATGTTTTAAAATAACGGCTTTAAATGGGAGCAATTGGCATAGCATCGGGAAAAAGGCATCCATTTTGATTACCCTCCGTGGTGGTGGTCTGCCCACTGAGGTGGTGACAAGGTTCCCACAGTCCTTGCAGGTGCTTGTAAATTTATCCTTGTGAACTGAGCTGGGCCATCCAGAACCTGCAGTCCTTTGTAATTGTATCTGTGATGTGCTTGTGGCCGGGCAGAGTCCTTGCAAATACACAATGTACATTTGGGTGCTTTAAAGTCCGTGAAAATAAGAAAATGAAGTGAATTTACGGAAGAGCTCAAAAGGATATATTTACCTATATATGGAGTATGCAGTAAAACTTGCCAAGTTCAGTGTTGTAAATGCCCACACCATGCTGTCTGTCACAGAAGTTGACGCTCCCTGTGTTAAGCAGGGCTAGGCGGAATTGTATGCTTTCTCACGAAGGAGGCAGAACAAAGGGGAAAAAGCATGCAAACTGGTTCTATGGAGTGCATTTTCTGACCTGTCGACAACAGCAAACAGAAGCATGGAGGTCTTCGTGAGTTTTGAAAAGGTGCTTGTGAAGTCTTTGCCAAGTCTTTGGAAGGTCGAAAACAGTTTCTTCAGTACCAGCAGATAACAGGGCCCATACAGGTTCACAGTCTTAAAAATTCATGACTTTTCCAGGCCAACTCTCTTGTTTACCATGACAGCTTCCTCAACCTCTTTCACACTGACACACGCGAGGGTAGAAATTCTGACCTTATCCAAGTTATCGCAGCCAGCAAGACCAATGTTCAGAGTTAGTCAGCCTTAAAGGGAAGGCAGTTTGTTGGTATTTTTGGCAAACAGTCCACCAAGTTGACCGTTTCACTGTCTGGCTCAAAATGCCTTACATGAAATTCCAAAATTCCATGACTTTTCATGACTCTTGAGATAATTTCATAACGTTTCCAGGCCTGGAAAAGCTATTTTCAAATTCCATGACTTTCCCAGGATTCCACGACCCGTATGGACCCTGAGATAAAGCTGTCCTGTCCGAGACCAGCGTTCGGTTTCAGATTAGTGTATGTTCTGTTCACAGTACCTGCCTCTTTGGTTGTTACAGTAACAGTACTTGCCTTCAGCTTCAACATTCAGAAGTCAACACGTCAGAAACAATGCAGCCGTGTGGTTTTTGACTTGACATCTTTTTGATTGAAGTGTGAAGCATTTGCCATAAAGTTCTGAATTAGTAAAATACATTGTACATCATTCTGGTGCTCTGGCATCTCTATTAGATGTTTTGAGTGGGTTTATGAATAAAAGAGCATTTTGTATTATTCATCTGTACATTTTGTTTGGTTGTTGCCTGAAATTCTGAATAACAACAACAAAAGCTGTTTCAGTTTCTAGTTGATGTGGATAGATTCCACTCTGGCACCATTAAGGTCACATAGAAGTATATTTCCAAAATTGCTGAGAAATTATGTGTGTGTGTGTTTTGTGTAGTACATGTAAATCATTTTTCCCCACTGCTGATCCTACCTCGCAAGATGAACAAAACCATGGTTAACATACTGCAGCGCTACACACTAAACACAGCAACGAGGTTTTACTTTCAGTGTATCTGGACAAAGCAATACACACATGTGAACACAATGTTTCACAAATTGTGGCTTCTGTTCCCTTTATTTGAAAGCTCACACCTCTATACAGTTCAACAAGTTTGAAGCAAATGACAAGTTTTACATCCTAAAAATAAATACTCATGTACAGATCAAAGCAGGACCTACTAGCACTACTGATGTAGCTGTGCACTGAGGACTTTACATGCACTACATAGCAAAACCATACAAGAGACAACCAGAAAAAAGCACATCAAAATTCAGCATGGAAAAACTTTAACGCCAATTCTTTCTCTCTCTCTCTCTCTCTTTTTTTTCCCCCAACTTTGTATGTTGGGAAACACAGTAAATTTATCATACAACACTCACAGTCACAGATATCTAGGATAAGTATACAAAAAATGAATTAACTTGTCAAAATAAGCATCCCTTTTACTCCTGATGTTTGCAAAACAGATTTTTTTAATCACTGCATCAGTACCTGAGCTCTGAGTACATTGGGAAACTCAGACAAATTCCTTTCACTGTGAGAGATGTTCCTCACTACATGTTATAGTTGACTGTTGTAAAAACAGCACAAGTATCATCTCAATTCTCATTATCCCACTTAACCTTCACTGTACGTCGCTGAAAAACTTGCATGTCGTACACCGAGGGTGCAAATGCACCAACACTTATTTTTTTTAAAAAAGGAAAAATTATTATCCCTCGCCTGCACCATGGGTGCGAACTCGCTCAGTTTTAAAGGAGGAACTAAACTGAAAAAATCGTTTACACGCACACTATTGTGGTCCGTATATGCCAGCTGTATACCGAAAAGTGATATAAAATTATAAGCCATATACTTCAGAGTCTTCTGTCAGGTAGAGTGTTTTTCACCTATTTTGCCGGGACTCATATCGTCATCGTAGCAGCCCACCACTCGATTTCATTATGATACACGCAGTTACAATCTGTGGTGAAATTCTTCTGGTCACACAGACATCTGATATTTATACATGTATGTTAGTTTCTTCCTCTCTTATAAGTGTAATTTTTTTTCTCGCAAATTTACACTTATAATGTCCACCTGAATATACCCTTGGGAGTCCCTTCAATCTTAAAAAGTATGGGTGAGTTTGTACCCACATGTATGGCGAGAGTTACCAATGGGTTTTTCCTTCTAACTTTAGCACCCACGATGTACGGGGAGAGGGTCATACGATGTTTTTGTTTTTTTATTCAATGATATGTTTACCACCCAAATCACAAAAGTTTTGGTGAGCACTTTGCCAAAAACTGAATTGTCAGTCACAAAGTTTCGTGGATATTGTGTGAAAATGGACTGAACTATGACCGTTTGAATGAAAGTGTGGGTGCAATTCGGCTTTGCCATCTCTCCCATTATTCTAACTCAAATGTGTAGAGTAAACAGATAAAATTACTAACACTGGAACAATACAATGCTGATGTCAATACATGTGCCTGTAAATTACTGCAGTGCTTACATCTTGAGGGGATAGCAAATGACCATGCACTACATTTATTAACTTTGGTGTGAGTTTCACAATCTTCCACTTCATAAACTGCCAAATTATACAAAACTGTGTACAAAGGAACCGACCTCACACAGTCATAAGCAACCACCAATTAAAATGATTTTCACCAGGGGTAACTGACTTGGAGTATGAGAAAGCAGGAGCTGCACTAAAGCTGATCTTTTGACTGTGCTGGTCAGCCGGTAAAGTAAAACAAGGCATGCTCTCCTACTTCTCTGACAGTCACACTACACAGCACAACCCCTTCAAACCAGTATACATGATGCAAATGACACAGACATGCATTCTAACAGTGCCCACACGAAAGCTCGTTGATCAGTTCAATTTTAGTGCAAATATGGGTACAAAGACTATAAAAAATCTTAGACCAAGGCTGAATTACGCCTATACTGTACTCTACATGCAGAGACAGGATCATTTACATTTGACGTTTTCAGTTCAAGCACTTCAACATTTACAATGATGACATCACAGACAAGGGGAAAAAAAGTTGAAAGACTTTACATTAGTCACTGCAGCTCTCTGATGTCATGCTCTACATTCAGCTTTACCAATTATCATGCCTCCTCTTCAGTTTGTAAGTGGAACATTTCCAGCAGGATAAGCAGTACTGCCAATGAGCTTTATCCTTGAATGAACGTTTCAGACAGTCAGTCTCCTCCGAACTTGCTTTCATGACTGCACGAAAAAAGTCCCACACCCTCCCATAGTCCCAATCAACTGATGGATGAACACGGCCTCACATGCCACCTCATTACCTGGGCAGGGTGGGTGGTGGTCTAGTGGTTAAGACTTCATCACCAATGCGAGAGGTCAGGTTCGAGTCCCTTATGGGACTGGCATAGGGGTGGCTGAATTGCACCGAGCAGCAGAAAAACCACATGCCTGGTGTTTACCGCCATTATACTCTCACATTTCCCGCACAGACTATGTTGAACCAGTGACTCATTTCTACAGACATGCAAGTGAAATGCAGTAGATTTAAAAACGTGACCTATTATCAAAGAAAGTCTCAAAACTGAAAGTACTTAGGAAGTTACGTGTAAGCAGACAATACTTTCAACCACACAAAAACTGCATGCCATTGCCAAGCGAACTACTTCAGTGCATGTAGATTTTGTCTTGACCAATGACAATCACATTGATTTATCGATTTATTTATTTTATAGCATGATTATCCTCCCTGGGAACTGGACAACAAAATCAACACTCCATGATAAGTCAAGGAAATAAATTACTTTACATTTATACATAACACGCACAAACACAGTTACACAAAAGAGCTCCATTTAGGCAGCTTAACACATCAAACTCCACTGGGTCATTTGTTCTTAAGAAATGCAGTTAAGTGGTCCTTTCAAAAAACGGTCATGATTTCTTTTTCCGTCATCATCTAGCATTCGATGAAGAAGAAAAATGTTTCTTTTTTCTTTCCGTGCTTATGATTAGTCACAACATGCAAAAATGTTTTCAAATGGAAAAGTTCAGGTAGAAAACTTCTGGGGTGGGGTGGGAGTCACGTGTTCCCTCAACAGTTTAACGTTTGCGCTTCTTTGGGGCTATCCGTACTGGTTCATTTATTTGCCAGTTTATTTCCAGCTTGGGGCGAATTTCCTGACGCCTTTTCACACCCCGCTGGCTGTGGCCTGTAGCATAGCTCTGCACAGAGTCACAGTCCTGCATTTTTCCGCTTCCCTTTGAAGCTGGCTTGGACAAAGCACTTGCGATTTCCGGGTACTGGGATGGTTTCTTGACAGAGGCCTTCTTCTTTGCATTCTTCTCCTTCACGATGGCATCCTCAGTCGCTCTGTCCAAGATTTCCTTGAACCTAGCGCGGACCAGACGCAAGGCATCTTTGGAGTGCAGTGTTGTGATCACCTGGCTGTGCTTTGTGATGGAACTCTTGCCTGGAGTTGAAGCTGCCTTGCTCGGAGTTGAAGTCTTCTTTCTTGCACCCTCCCTCCGCCCACCTCGCTTGGTGTGTACTGGAGTCAAGTCGTTTTCTTGTTGTATTTCCAGGAACTCAGAATGCGAAGACTCCCCTGCGAACGCTGCTATAGCTGAGAATGATTCTGAAAAGGATGTGGATGCCTCTTCTTCTTCTTGTGGAATAAATCCAAAGGAGTTATGTCGCTGGAACGGCGTGACCCCAAGGTCATCATCCTCCGCTATCTCTTCCTTGATGTCAGCCAGCAACTCTGGAAGTTCCGGGAAGGGGTCGGACTCAGGAGCAGAAGTACCTGGTTTATGACCTGGACTTTGCAGGATGAGACGCCTTTGCCTGGTGAGAGGGCTACTTCTTGTGTATGGACCAAGACCTGATTTTCCAGGGCTTGGGCTTGAAAACGGGCTCTTGAACGGACTGCCACCAATACGCACCGGACTTCTCTTCGGGCCACTCAGCATAACATTTGAGGTGGACAGGCTCTTGAAGGGGCTGAAGCCCAGACCAACAACTCCACCGCGGCCTTGCCTTGGACTCTTGAAAGGGCTGCTCTGTGGGCTCTTGAACGGACTCCGCAGGATCCCGTCCACCATGTTGTTCAGCTCGGCCGCATCAAATCCAAACAGGTTCTCCTGAAAGTTATTGATGAAATGCCTGTCCCAGTCGTCGCTGACACCACCAAGCTGAATGTCCTCTGACCAGCCAGGACGGGCTATCAGCTCTCCTACCCCAGAAGACCCAGCAACTTTGGCTGGGCTGTGGTGTGAGTAGCCCACTCCGCGGGGGTTGCCGCTGATTGCGGTGAAGTTTGCAGACTTTGAAGGGGACAAGAAGCCACTGTCAAAAGAAGTGTCTGTTTCGCTGGCAGTACCAGTGGACAGTCGCACGGATGACTGGGCAGAGGTGGCAGACTTAGCAGGATTCTGTTCCCCCATACCCTGCAGCTGGTACTGGAAGCCATTGTAATTTTCCATTATCTGGTCTGGTCAGAAACTCTGATTTTGGAAAACAGAAAAAAAGAAATAAATCAGTTCATTCTGAACTAGGAACAGTAAAATACTCTCACCCAATGAACATAACTGTAACTTTGAAACTGAGTGTAAGTATGATTTAAGCTGCATGTATACTTAATAACCTGCTTGTTATTTAAAGCCACAGTAACATGATCCCATGCACAATTTTTGAAAACTTGTGTAACCCTGACTCCTGAGGAGCTGTTCTAAAACTTAAGTTGCACCCCAAGTTTACAATGACTCATCATATTCATAGTATGACGATAGCAGTTTTGAAGATTAATGCACTAGAAGAAATAGCAAAAAACCTGGTGAACCTATTCCTTTTTATTTTTAAACCTCAAAGTAAACTGGACTTGTAGTGCTGGTGAGTTACAATGCAAATTTATGTATGCCATTTAAACGTACAAAACATTTGGTAAGCATAAATTTCAATCTACATGGGCAGTTTGCACTGTTCTCTGTCCTACTGTTTTTAATGATTTGTGAATGGCAAAAATGAATGCAAATTACTTAATAATTAAAGCAAAAACTGTTTTCTTTCTAAACAGAATCTTTTATGGGAAGACAGAAACCATCTTGAGTAATTCACTCTGGTTTCACCTTTACACATGCAGCTATCCGCAGCACCCTGCACCGGGTCCTCACTGGTTGAATCGTACACTTCCTACTTCGGGCAGTGAGCAGACAGTATTTTGTGTATTGATCAGTCTCGGTTCACAAAGGTATCGCACTTATAGTATACTGTGGTTTGTTTGATGAGAAACACTTAATCTTTCCAGAGGATGTGAATGCATACTATTACTAAGCCAATGTTGCGTGTAGCAAGCTGCAAAACTGTTCCAATCTGAATTTTTTGCAGGCAAGTGGAAGCATTGCAGACAAATGCATCATGGCTGTTCTCTCTCGCTCTCTCACACACACTTACACGGTTTACATTCGAACACAAAGATCCCCCCCCCCCCCAACACACACCAACTAAATACCACTTCTAGGAGTTACTGGAAATTTGTCTGCCTGCCTCACACTTGTGTGTGAACTTAAAGTAAGAAGTGAATGATTCAACCAACAGAGGCCCGGTTCAGGGTGCTGCGGATAGCTGCATGTCACCTTTACTGCTTTAGACCACATGATGTATCACACTGTATGATACTATGACACAAACAGCATCATAAATGAAACATGGGCTGAACAGACCTGCACTATAATTACTTGCAAACGCCAACCAATCACTCACGGTCTACCTTCGCCATATGTTGCCTAAATACTTACATGCTGTACATCGTGGGTGCAAACGCATGCAGACTTTAAAGAAGATCTATAACTTGCTTTTAAAGAAGGAAAACATGTATACATACATACACATGTACATGTAACATGTATTATCCCTCATCATAATCCATGGGTGCAAACTCACCCACACATTTAAAGATGGAACTAAACTGAATTAAATCAAAATTGCTTAGACACACATGATGGTCTGTATAGGCCGGATGTCAATTATGATCATGTACAGAAAATGAGAAATGCAGTACAACTGCAAGTCATAAACATTCATCACATGATGCATTTTGCATCCACAAAATCAAACAAGTTTTGGTGAGCACTTCAGCAGTACCCATATTGACAAAGTCATGAAGTTTCGTGGATCTAGCATGAAAATTGATTGAGCTACACCGTGGCCAATGGACATTTCAATGAAAAAGTGGGTGCTATACAGGCCTTCGGAATTCCAAACTTCAACGTTTTTTTCCTCTTTCTCTCAACTAAATGGTCAGAGATTTGACGCCACTTACTGTCTAGACGCATGAGCGCTTTTAACACATTTTGTAATTCCGAAGGCTCGTAATGTGCCCACGATGTACGGCGAAGGTTAACGTAGGATCTTTTCTCTACAGTTGACGGGTCCTGGCCCAGATGGAACTGGTGCTCGACATCTACTCCACCTTTGTGATTCGCCCTTGTCAAAATCCTAAGTCTACCGACTCAGTTAAAGGCTCCACTGGTGGCAACTATTAACAGGCTTCCTGGATTGCAAGACTGCGGGAAACGATACATGTATAAAATAATTCCCCCGTATCTTCACCGCCCCATCCCGCAACACAACAGCACATTGTGACCCCAACACCTGGCGCAAAGCGCTCAACATGTCATGCGATCACGCTTGAAATAAACTGTCACAAACGTCCGATCGTAATTCCAACCAGCAAAACAATAACTGCAGCTACAATAAACAATATGTATGTTTTACCAGTTGACTGCTCAGACCCTTTTGGTATAAAAAGGACAGCATTTCCACCTCTGTCTAACAGCGTTTGCAGATTGGCGCCATCATCGTCACCGGAAACACGTCAGTGATTGGCTAAAATTCCATAGACAAGGACCAATGAAAATTTCGAAAGTATTCTGCGCTGATAATCACGTCCTCTATTTTTAGACCATCGGAGAAGGTATGTGCTCTATTTGTGTTACACTTTATAGGCAAACACAGACACAATATACTCGCTAGTCTACAAATTTCATTTGCAAAAGTGGCTTGAAACACTGTAGAAATATTCCCACGGCTCGCTGTGCGCATATCTTTTTGGGATTTTGCCCATTAACCTCCACAACTCAAGTCGCCAGCCCAAATATGAAGGCCGCACAATCATGTTGAGGATTTTGCAAATTTGATACCACGCTACCAAGAGGCCTGTCTGTTTACTGAGCCACCCATTTTATATTTTAGACATCCGGTTTGGGAATGAAGGAAGCGTTATTATGATTCTGTATATTCGTATGTTTATCTCCTCTTCTTATAATCCCTTTTCTGCTTTGTTGCTCCGTCTCGGCGTGGTTAGAAGTTGACATTTTGGTTTCTGCTGCTTGCACAAAATCGATTCTCTGTAAATAATCAATACCAGCAAATATGTGATACGCAAGAGAAACAGACGGCTGTTGAGCTCATGCTGGATAATTTTATATCTACGTGGATACTTTTTGGATGTAGCAGTGAAGGTGAAAGGCCGGGAAACGCGTTTCCTTTGCTTGACCTAAAGTGAACGAACGCGAAGGCCGAGACTCGATCAGCTCAAAATGGAAGATTCACTTATGGCCTAGATATATCAGCCCCAGATTCCCATGCACTACTGCTTTCTTTGATTGGACTGAAAATGGAAGCCAAAGAGAAATCGTGGATGCAGCGCTGATGTCAGATATGACACGCCCGCTCCCCCCTCCCTCTATAACAGTAAGACTAATACTAGTGGACTAGTACAGTTACTTAGCATCGGAGAGCCATGCTACTGCAAGATCTATAGAATTGACAGATCCATCAACGTGGAGAGATTAAGAGATATCTTTTTAAAGCTGAACAATGACAATCTCTTTTTTTGGGGGTGGGGGTGGGGGGGGTCTGCATAAAGTCAATTTTTTTTTAAAACATTGTGTTTCTATATAATATATATTACATCGATACTAGACTTTAGCATAGAGGTTTGTTCACGTTGTAGTATGAGGTATGTCAAGTTCCTCTATCATCAGTTGAGTACACAAGCTTTGTTGCATTTGTTTAATGGCACAGACTCATCCCCACCCCCCCCCCCCCAAAAAAAAAGTACTTGTACTAGGTATTATTCCAAAGTTGACATTTAAGGCATGTTTCCAATAGCTTTGGCTGTACCCTGAACACAGAACATAGATTTATTCTCTCACATCTAAAAAGGTGTGTGTGTGTTTGTCAGTAACTGTCGCTCTCTGTGTGTGTGTGTGTGTGTGTGTACACGTGTGTGTGTGCCGTCACAGGCCCGTGTGCAGGCCTTTTCCGTCACTGCCAGCAATATATGAAGCCCGTTTCAAAGAGCCACTCATGACAGTGAACCGCTTGACTGCATGTGCTGCATGTAATATCACAGCAGACCCATCACAGCCGTATTGTGAACAAAAGCTGTGCTTTGTAGAGTAAACCAGATGTTGAGCAACAATGAGTAGTGCTTCACTGCTGTGATCAATATCTTCGCCAGATGATCTGCATGGCAGCACTGCATTGCCCATACATATAATGGATCATATCGTATGTGTGTGCTATATTGCTCATACTTAATAGGATGATATCATTTGTGTTGAAAATGGTGCACTATAGTTGACAGTGGTTAACCTGTATTTCATAGCGGAACTGACAGCTGTCTCCGACCTGATTTTTTTTTTTTTTTTAAACTTGTAACAGCTCAGGGGGAATCTGGAACAGGGAGGCTTTGTATATTTTTTTTTTTAATGTGTGCAACATCTGCCTTCTATATCCTGTTGTACTGTTACTCGTAGAACGGGACGAGAAGACTGTCCAGGCCCATGTGTCTGCTAAATCATGGAAATCCCAGTGAACTGAGACTAAACACTGTTAACATTGTTGCTGCGCAAGTTTTTTGTTGTTCACTTGTTTTTGATTTTGTTTGTGAATGTTGGTGTTATGGTTAAATTTCTGTAATTGGTGTAAATTTTCTTCTTTTCTTTTTTTCTAATCTTTCACTTTCGGAGCCTTGATCTTACACTTTACAGGCATTGTGAATGAGACTAGCAATAGTACTTTGTCTTGTGTGGTGTCAAAACTATCAACGACAGTTTTCAATCTGAGTGCTTTTTTGTTTGCCTAGTTCCCTCCTCCTCCTCCCCCCCCCCCCACCCCCTGTTTTTATTGTGGTGGTAGTGGTTTTGGTTTAACCCATGCCAGAAACATTTTGATTAACATTTGAGACTTGCCTTTCTCAGAAGAATGTCTACAGTTCTGGTTTTTTTTTTTTCTTTTTTTTTTTTAAATTCATGTAACAAAGTCACTAGCAGTAGATGGGGGGAAGGCAGGGGGGGGGGGGGGGTGCTTGCAGCACATCACTTTGATGAAATTTTCTTATGACCTCTGTGCTTGCAGATAAAATATATAATATATATGGATGTTTAATACCTAGCACATTGCAACTGGTGGGATTGTATTCCATGGATGCACTGTAAGCCCCTAATACATGGCACACATTAAATGATTAAGTATTGGGACTAATGGGAGGAGTGCAGGTTGAGTCATTGTATCACTGTGTAAAGCTCAGGCATTTGTCTTCCATTAAAAAAAACCTTGAAAGTTCTGAAAAATATCTTGAAAGTTGAAAAATAATAATACAGTATTACAAAAGCAAATTTTCATTTGGATTGGTTAAAATAGCCAAAATTGTTTTGTATAGTTACTGCTTTTTTTCCTTCTTTTTTTTTTTTTTTTTTTTTGCCTGCTTTAGTAAAGAATACAGTGTGTTTGTAAGTTCTTGTGCAAATACAGCCAGCTAGCAATTTAGCATGCACCTCAAATAATAGCACTCTGCACTGGTTGCCTGTGTCCTCCAGAATCCAATACATGTATAAGATTTCATCCGATACGTACAACTGTGTTACCTCCTCCTGTCCTCCATATCTTCTTTGCCTGAGCTTTACAATCCTGTGAGATGACTTTGTTCTGCCAGTGACACTCAGAAACCCCTGAAGTCAGAACAAAGATCTTTGGTCAGCATATTTTTTCATACCGGGGTCCGACTTGTTGGAATGATCTCCCAGCATCAATCAGTATAAAATCATATGCAGATCTATACAAAACCATCCTTCGAGCAAAATCTGAAGACCCACCTCTTCACTGCCCCCAACCAATAGCTGTTGCCACATCATCATCTTGCTGTTCTTGTGTGTGTGTATGCTGGGGCAGCGGAGGCCATGTATGATGCTGCACATTAAGTGTTTGTAGTTAATGTATGTGTGGAGGAATGTTGCATGTGTTTTAGTGCGAGTGAGGGCGTGTTGACTGAAAGGCGCCCTGAGCTGTGGGAGGGAGGTTGTCCCTTAAATACCCATTATTATTATTATTATTTAATGGTTTGCTTGTTTTGGCTCATGTTTTGCAGATTGAGTGAAAATGGTGTGATGTAAGCCCTCAAAGCTGAATCTTACCAAAGAGCAGCCTGTTTCCTACCAGACTGAGGTGAGAGGATCATGGACTGCTAATTCGGGGGAAGGGGGTGGGGGGGGGGCGTGGAGTCTGTTGCACATTCACTTCAGTACATGTAGTATACATTTGAGCTTGCTGATGCTTTTGCTGCTTGTATCCGTTGTATTGGATGCGGCAGCTGTATTGCAGTGATGGCAAATAAATTGACTGGGAATGGACTAAAAATGGATTGTAAAATGGATGAAGTTTGTCATGTTTTGAGAAGTAGAAAAAAATATTTCACAGTAGTCGGTGTAGGAATGAAATGACCTGATGTTCGAAATGAATTTTAGACTGCAAGACTCTTCACGGTGATCATATTTTACAGTTTCACATTTGTCACAGGATTTCATCAATCATACTTAGATGAGTCATGGTAATTAGCCCCTGCATAGCGTGTGCCTTTTGTAACGTGTTTCTGTCTTTGCAGCGAGCAGCAGAAAGTGATGTGCACTGTCTTCCGACTCCCAGCAGACACCATGTGATGTACTCAGCTCTACTCCTCTTGTCATGTGACTTTTTACCATGAGCCGGAGGCGAAGCCGCAGCAAACATGCGCACTAAAGTGGAAAAGCGGAGGGTGCGCCATGACCCACCTGGCGATGTTCTCAACTCTGCGGGCCAAGGGGATGGCGTGAACTCTGTGTCACCTGTCGTCCTGTCCTCCTCCTCTGTTCTGACAGGAGGTGGGGAGAGGCGAGATACTTCCCGAGACCTGAGCGACCGACGCCCAGTGTCCCTGAGCGAGGCAGAGCGATTGGCTGCAGCTAATCATGTAGTGGTGGCGCTGGGTCCGCCTGTGGTCGTTGGCTCGAGGGTGTTGCTGGACTCGAAGGGTGATGGAGGGGTTGGACTTAACCTCATGACCAATGCAGCAGGTCCAGGTGGCCATCATTCATCACCAGATTCTGCGGCAGGTCCGCTGGTGGCGGCGGCGGCTGTTCAAGAGGGCCAGAAGAAAGAAGAGAGTGTTTCTCCGCCAATCAAGAAACCACCCAAGAAACGCAGGAACAATGAAAAGAAGGCGGACGTGGTGACAGACTTGGTTCCGACCGCTGTGACGGCAATCCATGAGCAGTTCCCTCCTTCGACCGAGCTGCAGCTGCCCCCGGCGCCTGCCGCTGCTCTGCTACCACAACTCCAGCAGCCACCAATGACACCGCCAACACCTTCCCCGCAACATCCGTCATCACTGTCACCGCCACAGCAGACAGCGCACCTGGCAGCACAGCCCAGTCGGTCACCAAACCACCCCCCTCCTCCACCACTCGTACCACCACAGCAGCCAGTTGCCATGGCAACGGCAACTCCTGTAGACCACGTAGAGACAGCAAACCATCGCATCGAAGGTGCCCCTCCAGCCATGAGGCCTGACACCCATGCCGCAGTGAACATGGTACAGTATCAGGCAGAGAAGGTGCCGGACACGGAGGAGGGGGTGCCGTCCTTGCAAGCCCCTTTCCCGCAAGGTTTTCCTTTGGTGCAGTCTGGCTTAGTTCAGACAGTCGCAGATACATACTCAGGGGAGAGCAGCCTGCCTGCTTCGACATCCCTCTTGCAGCCCCCCACGTGGCTGCTGACTCCTCAGGAACTTCCTGCCTCCTCAGACGGGGTTTCTGCTAGTGAACACATGGCAGCATCCGAACAGACAAGAGCAGAACCCTTTGGTCATAATAACTGCGACCTGAACTCTCTCACGCAAGCATCTCATGCATCTGTTACCTCCCCTGTGCAGCCAGATCCTTCAAAAGGATCGGGCGTAACAGACAAAAGTAGTAAAAAGCCAGCCAAGAGCAGTACTGGTGCGGGTAAAAGCAAGAAGAAGAAAGCAAAATCTGACAGCGGTAAAGGCACTAGCAAAAGCAGCAGCAGCACAGCCGAAAGCACTGCACCTGCATCCAGTGGAACTAACAGCGACGTCACCACAGGTGACAAGCCAAGCGAGGGTGAATCAGTTAGTGCAGACTCAAAGCCCAAACCCAAACCTAAAAAACCTCCCAAGAAGAGACCGTTGCCACTGGATGAAAACGTTGAACGGAGAATAGCGAACATTGAGGCAACCATCGATCGTGTTATAGCAAACTATGTGTACAATTGTGATGATCTCTCTAAACTAGACGGGCTCCGACAAGCCCAGCGGGAAGCAGAAGCCAAGGAAGCAGAGGAAGAAGCCAAGGCAAAAGCAAACAGAGCAAAGGCAGCCGCATCCTCAGGTCTGACCACCACTCAACCTGAATCAACGGTTCCAGTCCTACCCCCGGACTCTAAGAAGGAAACTGTGGAAGACGGACAGACAGACGAGCCAACGTCTGCATCTCGGCCTGATGGTGATGTGAAACCGGAATCTGAAGGGCAGGTTCCTGTCGGTGATGCTCAGAAAAACTTGAGTAACGGTGGCCCTGAGTCTGCAACAGCAAAGAAAAAGCCAGCAGCAAAAAAAAGTAAGAAGAAGACCGCGGTTGCTGCGGACAGCTGTGAAAATGGCCCAACACACGGGTCAAGTGAGACCGCGGAGACCCCGAAAAAGAAAACACCAAAGAAAAAGAAGAAAGGGGACAGTGTTCCTGCAAACACAGAAGAGGCAGCACAGAAAGTTTCAGGTGGTGAGCCAGACCAAACTGACAAGACACAAAGCGAAGGAACAAAAGAGAATGCAGAAGATGCACAGCCCTCTCCCCCTAAAAAGAAGAAAAAGGCAAGCAAGAAAAAGGATGCAGCGCTGAGCAGTGAAGTCCAGTCAAACACAGCAGACCCATCCTCTGGTGTTATACCTAACGGTCATATTGAGTCCACGTCAGCGGACAACAGTCCCAAACCAGCAAAGAAGAAGAAGAAGTCGAAACCCAAAGTGAAAAAGGGTGCAAATGACTCGACTAAAGCAGGGGACGCAGATGCTGGCGTTGAAAAGGAAGGCATGCAAACTGGTGCTAATTCAGGAGATGCAGCAGTGAAAGCTGACGTCTCTGCTGGAACTGGTGATAGTGTAGCACAATCAGCAGGGACCGATGTTCCTGCGCGTGTAGAAAAACCTGCAAAACCCAAACCAAAGAAAGCCAAGAAACGAAAAGCTGACGCTCCAGCAGTGAGTGAAGGGGGAGAGAATAAAGAGGCGGGTGACGAGAGGAAAGCAGAGGACGGTGATCACAGCAAGCCCTCTCCAAAAAAGAAAAAGAAAAAGGAAGAAAACAGTGGCGAAGCCACACAAACCAAGAAGAAGAAATCTCCGAGCAAATCAAAGAAAACGAAGCAGACTCAGCCTGGTGGCACTGATGGTGCTGAAACTGCCAATACAGACTCCAACGTGCAGCAAAATGGTCTTCCTCACTCCAACGATGGCAGTATTGATGCTAACACCACCGAGTCCAAACCTTCGGAGGCTGAAATAGGGACATCAACAGAAGGGCTGTCAGAAAACGACGGGTCCTCCAGTCTAGAGAAGAAAGTGAAAAAGACGCTAGAGGAAGTGTCGTGCCAGGAATGTGGACACAAAACTCGCGGGCAGGCAGCCCTCAGCCGGCACATGAAAAAGATGCACGAGAAATCCATTTCATTGCCGTACCCCTGCAACCAGGAGAACTGTGAGTACAGCGCGAGCAAAGTGAGCCTGCTGGCTCGGCACATGCTGACTCATCGGCTGTACATGTGCTCGCGCTGTCAGTTTACGGTGGACACCAAGGATCAGTACGAGGACCACCTGCAGGTCGTGCACAACGTCAAGCTGGACTGTAAGCTGTGTAAGCGCTGCAACCGCTACATCAAGTGCGACACCATGCCGCTGGACAAGCACCTCGAGACGTGCCAAGGACCCGTGCCCTTCAGCTGTGATGTCTGCAAGAAAGAGTTCAGATATGAATCGTCTCTCAAGGTGAAGCTGATACACGACTAACACTAATAACAGTAACAGTCGAACACTGATTCAATCATTTAGAATTGCTTGTAAATTTGGAAGCTTGGTTGAGAGGGATGGCTTCAGATTTTCATTACACTGTTTGGCCTATACTCTAAAAACTATTAACTCATTCTACTCGAGTCACGACTATAGTTTGTTTACATGTTACCTCCCTTTGGAAAATGTCTGCAGTCAGGTTTCCTTGGCAACTCATTGAAGGTGATGTCAAAGTGAAGTACAGCATCTTATCAACACTTCCCCTAGATATAATTATAAAATCATTTGGCCCGTATGGTGCAGTGTCAGCACGGGACCCAGGCAACTGGTGCCAGACGTACGATGGTAGCATCAGTGTAGAAAGGGTTAACTCTTTGACGACGGAGCGCAATTTCTGACACACGATTTCCTATAGGAAATTGTG
This sequence comes from Batillaria attramentaria, assembly GCA_018292915.2. Lineage (NCBI taxonomy): Eukaryota > Metazoa > Mollusca > Gastropoda > Batillariidae > Batillaria > Batillaria attramentaria. The sequence continues at coordinate 1,185,076 of JACVVK020000174.1, read as the reverse complement.
TGTCAGAAATTGCGCTCCGTCGTCAAAGAGTTAAGAGTAAGAGATTTGCCAAAGAAAGGGCAAATTTTGATTTTTCCTGGCTGAAGCAGTGCCTGGCCGGAGTGTCCGCTTCTTCAACATGCTGTCAGTACAGTTATGTGGCAGTTCACACAGTACATTTAAAGACAAGTATTGATGTAGTTTCAAACCACCCTATGTCTTTGCAATATGACTTTCTTGTCATCATTTTGACTTCACAGTATCGTCACCTGGAGTGAGTAGTTTGCAAATTCTGTTACAAATAATGAAATAACAATTGTTTAATTTGTTGGTTATGAAGTCAGAAAAAAAAGGGCATTCTTGTGATTGAAGTTAGCAGTTAATTGCTTGTATGTGTACATGTGTGTCTGTGATGTTTTTAGCGTACCTGTACTATCTTCAAGTGCATGCATGATATTACGGCGTTGTCTAGTGACATCTTCATGTAATCTAATAATAGATTGTAATCATAGATTATCAAACACAGGACTTCGAGTAAAATGACACCAACACACTTTTGCTCTAGCTGGTTTTACTGAGCGCTTCTCATTCCTGTCTAACGGTATTTCATGTGTCACGCTCCAGGTGCACCACCACTCGCACTTCCCAGACCAGCCCAAGCTGTTCCACTGCTCACAGTGCGACTACTCCTCCAACTACCGCGCCAACCTGCACAAGCATGTGCAGAACATGCACGTGCAGCGCCCCAAGGACATCAAGTGCCTGACCTGCGACAAGATGTTCTCCACGGAGGACAACATGCGCCGTCACATGAAGATCCACACTCAGGTGCGCCCCCACAAGTGCGACAAGTGTGACAAGGCGTTCAAGTCGGCGTGTGCCCTCAAGGGGCACGCGGTCTGCCATGAGCTGGCGCGCCCGTATCAGTGCAATATTGACAACTGCAATCGTGAGTTTCGGACTCCTAAGTTCCTCAAGAGCCACCAGGAGGAGTTTCACCGCCTGATCCCCAAGAAATACCACTGTCCGGTGGAAGGCTGCAGTTTCTCCTTCTTCAAACTCAGCCACTTGAAACGGCACGAGATCTCGCACACAGGTAACAGTTTAGCCCAAAAAAACTTTTAGTTTTAGTAACATTCTTTCAGAGGCTGAAACTGCTGCCCAGTTCTGGTTTAGGGAGATAGGGTAGGAATATTTTGTTGCCAGATTACTATTATTGTGTGGTGGGTTCTTTTTTGTGTGTGTGTTTTTTTAGTTTTGTTTTTTGGGTAGTCGGGGGGGGGGGGGGGGGGGGGAATTTTGTGTGAGAGGGAGGGAGAGACATGCAGAGTAGTTTAGGATGCAGTGTCTTCACTGAACAGGAATTTTGTTTGATTGTTGTGGGGGGTTTCTTTGCTGTTTTAGTTTAGTGAGTGCCATCAAGAAGAGGTTTTAGCGTACATTTGGATGTCACATAGCATGTCATACAAATTACAATTACAAATTGTCTGGCATTTTGTGCCAAATTTTTCCCTTTTCAATTTCACACACCAGTCGGAGACCATGCTGGTGTGTGAATCGGTGCCTAGTTTGAGCAGCAAAGCACTGTTAACCCTGGTCGTGCTGAATTCATAAATTTGTCTTTCAAAAAGGCCATAGAGGTAGCCTGGAATATTCCACGCTCTGCACTACCAGGGTTAATTTGTTTGTGTATCCAATAGTTCTCCATGCTAGTGTGTGAATCAGTGCCTCTGTGCAGAACAGCACCCTCAATTTATTTGTTTATCCAATAGTGCTCCATGCTAGTGTGCGAATCAGTGCTTCTGCGCAGAACAGCACTCTCAGTTTGTTTGTGTGTCCAGTAGTTCTCCATGCTAGTGTGCGAATTGATCAGTGCCTCTGTGCAGAACAGCACTCTCAATTTGTTTGTGTATCCAATAGTTCTCCATGCTAGTGTGTGAATCAGTGCCTTTGGGCAGAACAGCACTCTCAGTTTGTTTGTGTGTCCAATAGTTCTCCATGCTAGTGTGTGAATCAGTGCCTTTGGGCAGAACAGCACTCTCAGTTTGTTTGTGTGTCCAATAGTTCTCCATGCTAGTGTGTGAATCAGTGCCTTTGGGCAGAACAGCACTCTCAATATAAATTGGTTATCCAGTAGCTCAGTATGCAGTATAATTCATGCATAAAATCTTGCCTCCACTTTCACGGCAAGTTGCAGCTGTGCTTACTTATCTGTTATTGCAGAACTTTACCCTAAAAGCCAGTCAATGAGGCTGGTTATTGATCATGGGTAGGACTAATACAAATAGGGTATTTTCCAAGCACAGCTGCCGTGAATTGTTTCTATTTTATAATCTGATCTGCATCATCTGACATCTGACCTGCACCGTCGGCCACCACATACTTTCAATACAACTGCTGTAACCAGCTGTTGCTTTTAGTTTCCAATATTGATGCAGATTAATAATAATATAAACAACACAGTGGCAGGTATTCAAGAGGTAACATAATACTGGCACCAGGTGTGCTGTGCTCTCTCTCTCTCTCAATGCTCAGGTCATGAGTTTAACTTTAAATCCTCCCTGGCACAGGGTTTTAAAACCCTTTATCCTTTTAGCTATTAGATGTTTCTGGGAAATTTTTAAGAGCACAGATATGTAGGTTTTCTGACCTCAGTGAATTTCCTTATATTCTGTGTTTTAATTTTTATTTATGTTATCAGTGATCCATGAACAACTGAGAAGAGCGACAGATTTATAAATTCGTGGACTGTCTGGTCGTTCTAGAGCCATGGAGAAGAAATCTTAACTAGAATTATTTGGCATGCAGGCTGGGGATTTTTCAGTCATTCGGCAATTTTCATCCAAATTTCCTATCCTTTCAGTTGAAAGTATAGATCTATCTACGTTTCAGCCAAAGAAAACAAAGGGTGGAAAAAGGTCGCATACACAGTTAAGTACCAAGATACATGTAACATTGTTATGTGGGACAGTCCCACTTAGTAACTGCACTCTAACTTCAGTTTTGAAAACGTGTTTTCTTAAGTTGAGCACTGCCCTGGCAGGGTGCTGCCTGTGCACCTCGGCCAAGGGCTGTGTTTCGTTTGTTGTTGTTTTCCTCAGCAGTTTCCCAGCCTCCTCATGATAAGAATAGGGGCACCAGCAGTTTCCCAGCCTCCTCATGATAAGAATAGGGGCACCAGCAGTTTCCCAGCCTCCTCATGATAAGAATAGGGGCACCAGCAGTTTCCCAGCCTCCTCATGATAAGAATAGGGGCACCAGCAGTTTCCCAGCCTCCTCATGATAAGAATAGGGGCACCAGCAGTTTCCCAGCCTCCTCATGATAAGAATAGGGGCACCAGTGAGCATTTCAGAACTAATAAGTGGGCGTTAAACTCAAAGTGGCATGTGGCACTGTGTCAGCATACTTGTTTTCGCGCTGTTGCTGCCATTGTTTAATCAGTGGTCTTCCCAAAGTCTATTTTAGAGTTCCGCAAACTTACAGTGATGCCATTGGCCGCAAGTGACTTGTACTGTTAGCCCCAGATTTGGGTTCACCGAGACGGCCATAGCACCCCATCCCCTGCTTCATACAAACTTGTCACCAGCTCGATCAGTCGATTAGGTGGCAGGCGACCTCTTTGGGGTGGTAGGTGGTCTAGTGGTTAAGAGACTTTGCCACCAATGCCAGAGGTCAGGTTCGAGTCCCACTCTGGGCAAAAAAAACTTTTCCTTCTCGTACATGGCACCATTCATTCGGGCCGATCGTCGGGGGTTCTCTCCGGGTACTCCGGCTTCCTCTCCCTCTGCTTTTGAAATGTCCAGCCCACAAAATCTGAATCTAAATTCCGAAACTTAAGTAGCTGAGCTGACCCTTCGCACATGTGTATGTGATTGTTATGTATTCATGTCCAACGTGTGAGAGAATGTGTGTGATTCACATCATATACTTGAGCATGCGTGTTGGGTTCAGTTCGCTGGGCTTTGAGCCTATTCAAGAAATTGGGTAAAGCGCCTATACAATACTTAGTTATTATTATTGTATCTTTAGAACGACAGTTCAGAAATAGCTCATGTTTTGCACACATCGGAATGATATCAGTATCATGCTCTTATCACTGTAATCAGCCAAGGTCGATTCGTGGGCAAAACATTTTGCTGTATGTATCTTTAATGTCGTGAGTTTCTTTTGGTAGTTTCAGATTTGCCAGATGGGCAGGAAAATTCTGCCCTTTCACCTTTCTTTCCACAGCTTCAATTAAAATGACCCCTGCTTACTTTTTTTTTTTTTTTTGCAGGGGAACGCAACTTTCACTGCAAGTGGCCTGGGTGCGGGAAATCCTTCCGTCACTCAGACAACCTGAAGGTGCACCTCCGACAACACACAGACGAGCGGCCAATCTCCTGCCACCACTGCTCCTTCACCTGCCGACAAAAGTCCTCCCTGCACTGGCACATCAAGAAGATGCACGGCCAGAGCAACCTCTCCAGCAGCCCAGACAACTCCAACATGGACGCTGTCTCCCTCTCCAGCTTGACGAACCCTGAACCGATGGAGACGACTCCGTCGATATCCGAAGGGGCTGAGGTTGTGGTAGAAGGTGTGAGTGGTGTGAGCGTGAACATAGTGCTCGGGGAGGACGGAGAGGTGCCGGTCACCATCACTGAAATACACCCCGTGGACCTGTATGAGTTCCACTCGGACAACGACTCGAGCGACGAAGCCACGCCCGGAGTTTTCAAACGCAACAAATCCAAAATGGCCAGCGCAGCACCGCTGCCTCCTCCACCCAAGGAGCTGCTGATGAAGAACTCGGTGCTGGACGTTCTGGACGCCGAAAACAATCAGGTGGAAGTCACTGACGGCAAGGTGAAGCCCAAGAAAAAGAAGTCGCCGACCAAGAAAACGAAGACTGCAAAGCAGAATGCCGAGGAGGATGCAGAGAAGAAAGAGAACGAAGCTGCAACTGCGGGAGAAGGCGAGGAGACCAAGACAACACCAGAAAAGAAGCCACAAACCGAGACCAAAAAGAAGTCCAGTGCTTCAAAGCCGAAAAAGAAGAAGGCAGAATCAAAGGAAAGTGCCGCTGAAAATGAGGAAGCAAAAGACAGTGAGCCAGCGAAAGAAACCAAAACACCACCGAAAGCAAAGAAGGCACCTGCTAAGAAAAAGACACCAACCAAGCAGTCGCCGAAAGAGGCAAGTGCGGTCGCAGAAAAGCCTGTGAAAACCAAAGCCCCTGCCAAGGGGAAGAAAAGTCCCAAAACGCGTAGCAGTCCCAAGAAACCAAGCAGCCCCAAGGGTAAACTCGCGAAGCCAGCGACAAGGAAGACACCGCCAAGAAAGGCAGCGGCAAAGAAGGCCACAGCAAAAGCCCCAGCAAAGAAATCGCCTGCAAAGAAAACAGCCACAAAGAAAAAGGCTCCAGCGAAGAAGAAAGCTCCCCCGAAGAAAAAGGCAGCAGCAAAGAAGAGCAAAGAGAAACAGGAGGAGCCCGAGGCAGTGGTGGAGGACAAAGTTGAGGAGAGCGTCCCAGAACGTGGCAGGTCTCGGAAGAAGTCTCAAACACGTGCTTCCAAGGACAGACGGGCTGGTGTAGAAGAGCTGGCCTCGTCACCTGCTCGGCCAGACTCTCCTGTGGAGTCGGAGGAGGAAAACATGCCTCAGGGTAAAGGCAGCCCGTACCGAGAGTTCGACTCGCAGCACATGGAAAGCTCGCCGGAGCCGCGGGAATCGCCCAGCCCACCAGCTTCCCCCACTCCTGGCGATCTCTTTCAGAAGTCACCAGCCTCTGAGGATGAAGCCCCTGTCAAGGAGAGCGAGGAAGTGGCGGTGCCTGCTCCAGTAGAAGCACCAGAAGAGACAGAACAACCTGATGCAGAGTCCTCTTCAGATGGCGAGGTTATCAACGACATTCCGCTCACGCCACCCAGAGCTCCGGCACCTCCGCCGCCAGAGAGTTCAGATGAGGAGGAAATGGTTCCCTCACCTCCTGCGCATATGCCAATGTCAGCAGACACGTCAGACACAGCTGCGCCCAGCTCCGTGCTGACGGATGTCCAGCAGCCAGGCTCACAGGCTCCTGATTTCCAGCAGCCCCACTCCAGGGAGGAGTTTCAGCAGCCTCACTCTCGCGAGGAATTCCAGCAGCCATTGTCTCAGCAGCCTATGTCAAGGGAAGAATACCCGCAGATTCACTCGAGAGAGGAAATCCTCCAGCCACACTCGAGGGAAGAATACACACAGCCCCTCTCGCGAGAAGAGTACACGCAGCCTCACTCCATTTCCCAGCCTCACTCGCAGCAAGAGTATATTCAGCCGCATTCAAGAGAGGACTACCCTCAGCTCCACTCTCGGGAAGAGTTACACCAGCAGCACTCTAGAGAGGAACTACAGCCCCAGGGATCCGTGCCTGAGCCAGTCTCAGAGCCTGTGCCTTCAGTGCATTCGGAAGGTATGCATGATGATGCTTCGATGCCTCACTCTGTTGTACAGTACGACCCAGCCACAGCCTCCCCTGTGCCAGTCAGCGAAGCAGAAAGTGCTTACCAGTACTTGCAAGGCCTGGCGCAGTCAGCCGACTCCATGCCTGAGCCGCTGGCCGGAGAACCCACTCGGCTACAGCAGCTGGAGGCTTTGGCAGAGAAACCCATGGAGGACAGCCGTCCCTCAGACATGACGGTGAAGTCACCAGTCGCAGCTCCAACCAGCGTCATCACCAGCTTGTCACCTGTAGCAACAAACGCTTTGGTGATGGGACCCGCTGACATGTCATCTCACCGCAGGATGGAGATACTGGCCAGCGATCGGCAGGTGGAGCAGACCATCGCACGGGACACATCTTCTGTGTTGCCAAGGCTGCCAGACCCAACGTACGACACGTACTCGGCGCTAAACCCACTGGCTGCCGGAGCCACGAGAGACAATAACAATCTGTTCCCCGCCCCACCAGGCACTCCCAGTTTCATGCGTCTGACTGAGAGCGAGGCCATGCTGCAACGCCAACGCATGACCACACCCTTCCTGCCTACCCCACAGCCCCCGGATCGAAGTCTGTCCCGACTCCCAGAGTCCTCCCTTCGGGCCCCCAACCCCAGCGCTCTCCTACGACGACCGGCAACCATGGCTGGTGCAGACATGTTCCCGGCCACTCCTGGCATGCCGCAGGCCATGCAGCGCAATCCTTTCACCAACACCTGGGCGGGTCAGGATGTACGGCCGGCCCACTGGGGACAGGCACCCACTTACCTCCAGCGCCCAGCCAACGCCCCCACTACACCCTTCCCCTTTGCCACCAAAGACAACTACCTGGCTGGGCGTGAGTTCATGTTTGACCCCACTGTCAGGCCCGGTGTGACGGACCGTAACATGTTCGCCTCGCTGTCAACGTCGCAGGCCTCCGCGTCGGAAACAAACCCCTTCCCGCTGGACCGCTTTGATCTGAGCACATACTTTGGCAGCCACGCATACTCCGGGGCCTCAGGTCTGGACTACAGCCGCACGGCATGTGGCACTACGCCAAAAACTTTTGATGAGAGGTATCGGCAGACAGCAGCGTCGATGACAGACTTCCGGCCCCTGCCGCCCACGACTTCGACAGACATGTTTAGCGGGATTGGGGTCGGGGTCAACTCGTTAAACAGTGCCAGTTTCAACCTGGATAAGTATGCCATGTACGGTCGTGACCCTATGTATCACGCAGCCGCCCAGCAGCTGTCGGACAACACCAACAGCGCGTTCCTGACACACCCTGCGCCAACCCAGCACTCAGTATTTGATCGTGACTATGCTGCTCGCAGCCTGTACTCTCAGAACCCCGCATACCCGTTTATTGACGAGAGGCAGTACTCCACAGCAGCAAAACTGACTGGCCACACCCCGGCCCCAACAATGGGGCAGGAGCGAGATTTCATGACAAGATCAACTGCTAATGAAAATCAGATGCAAGACCCGTACCGTTGCGGTATGTTGTACAATGTGATGAACAGGTACGGTTTTGAGTGAACAGCTTCCGAAACATGACAGTGGTAGATAAATGTATCTCTCCAGAAGAGAAGAGGGTCCATCACGTGTCAGCACACGATGTGCAGGCCCTTTCCTTTGCGTGTGTTGATAGGTAAAATGCAAGCGTGGTCTGAGTTAAAATGCAAGATGGACAGACCATTAACCGGCTTATGCCTGACGCCGAGGTCACGGCAGGCGCCAGGACGATCACGAAAACCGTACACAGACTCGACAGACAACAGCTCTGTCTTCACGGAGAACTTGGATCGCGAGCTTGGCTGCTGTGAATGTGAGGTCCACCTCCTTTGTACCAGTAGCCAGCACTTGAAGTGTGTCTGTAATAAATAATTATTTCTTGCGAAGTCGCTTCATGGTCACAGCCAAGAGCCAGTGGACACTCAAGTGTGTAATGATGCAAGAGATGTTTCCCTCACAAGGACAATCTTTCCTGGCGGTAACTGATGGTGCACACTGGGGGGGGAGAAACCATGTTGAATGAGTAAAACAGTAGTGAACACAGAAGTGTTATAGCACATACACAGACAAGCTTTTGCTTTTGCGTGTTCGTTATCGACCCAGTTATACTTGGGGCAGATTAATTAAAGGCCATAAGCAAACAGGGATGGCTTGAACAAAACTTTGAAATTACGATGAACAAGCTTGGAACAATTTACCTTGTTTAGATTTTATCAGCTTTTTGCTTTTTTGAAGCCTGTAAATATTTTTGAAACCCGCTAGATGTTTCCTTCTTGGTGATAGATCAACAGCAATCAGTTTATGTTTTACGATATTGAGAATATAGTTGCAGCTGTACAAGGTGTTGTTGGTAAAAGGAAAGACGTTCTCATGAGAGCTTTTACATTGTCTCAGTTGTTCTTGAAAGTTTGGGGTTTTTTTTTTTGTTTTTGTTTTTTTGAGCACTTGGCTGTCTGTACAGTTTGAATATTAACAAAAACAAGTGTGAACCTTTGTATCACGCATAGGCAAGCATCCGTCAATGTTAGCTTTTGAAGGAGTATAAGGAATGGAGGGGGGATCACAGAAACTAACATTTTAAAAGAAAATTTTGCATTTTAGAGTGCATGTGACTGTGTGTGTGTGTGTGTGCGCGCATGCGTGTGTTTGACCTGAAGTTGTAGTTCTGTACATTAGTAATTCATCATCATCATGTGTAAATATCAAAAAAGTCACTGCAGCAAAGTTTTTACAGAGCTTTGAAATAAATACCCTGATTCGGAGAACACACTGGAATATTACTGGCTTCTTCTTTTGTAATCTTAAAAAAGCGGATGTTACCGCCCGCCACTGTGTTCTTCGCTGAGCGTTGCCTGTGAAACAGATGTGATTTTTATCCCCATGTTTAGTGTCAACTCTACATGTCCCTGCAAACACAATGTGTTGTGCTTGTTGAAGTGCATGCATCACTGTGCATATATTGATTTTTTTTTTTTTTTTTTTTTTAAACGTTGACTGGGGAATTCAGCAATATAATCACTATCGTTCTCTGACCTCACTCTTTTCACGTTGGTTGCTCATTTTTTTGCCTTTGTCAGTTTTTGCTTGCATCTTGACTTTGTTGTGTGTTCAGTCGTGTGTAAAAAAAATTAAATAAACTAACCCGTGGAAAACTTACTCTCTGGCTAAGCCTTGAATCGGGGGAAGACCAGGATCCCAGGCAGCAGTGAAAATCAATACTGGTAACAGTGCCGAGCATGAGGATGGCTGCCCATGCCACTGAATGGGATAACGAAAATACATGTAGTGCGCTTTTGCTCACTTTCATAAAGGTGGCAGCAACAGAGGCACTTAACTCTTTGACGATGGAGCACAATTTCTGACACACGATTTCCTATAGGAAATTGTGCTTCGTCGTCAAAGAGTTAAGTTAGCGTAGCCCGTGCACGGAAAAGGCGACGGACCATTCAGTAATGCGTAGTGATAGGTAGAATACTGTACTATAGCCCCTGGCTTTGGAAAGCCAGCGCCCGGCAAAGGTCTCAACTTTTCCACCTAGGGGCTACCTTTTCCATTTAGGGGCTACGCCTAACGGAACCTGCCTCTGGTCTTGCAGTGTTCAAGACTAGACTACCCCCTTTCACACAACATAATCTGGAGTTGCAGCCCTTGGAACAGGAATTAGAGTAAGCACACGCAGCATGCTGTTGCCTGTGGTGACCGGCACCCACGCCCTAAAGGCCCTTCCCCATGTTTCGTTGACTGTTGTGTGTACGATTTTGCATGTCTGTCGGGGTCTGTCGAGAAGAATTCCTTTATTCTGGTTTTCGGACAGGGTGCTCTTGTTTCTGTGTAAACTTTACGCCTGCTTTTTTTTTTTTTTTTTTTTTTGGGGGGGTGCATTTAATGAATCAGCATTTTCGTCATCCTGTTTAACCTTGTGTTCTGACTGTCACTACCTGTGTTTTCTGAAGGTAGACTGTTGTTGATTTTGTTCCTTTCCCCCAGTTTTGTGATCCTACCTTCACCCTTGTTTTTGGAGTACAGTACATTGGTATATATATGGCTTTGCATGCTTACTGCGTGAATAATATTGTTTACAACACTTATTTTATATACCCTTTGCTGTGATGTGTACATGTTATCCCATGTCTAGTGATAGAACAAGAAACTGGCACACGTTGAATTCATTTGCATATTGCTAATTAATGAAACCACAGGGCTAGAAAATCATGAGAGAGTTCACTTGGTTCTTTGAAGCGCCCTCTCTCTCTCTGTGTCTCTCTCTCTCTCGATTTTAGTCCTTATGAAAAGAGTGATACTGGACAGCCTGAACTTAGTTTTTGTGATAAATAAAATATGTGACCCTATACAGCAAAATGCGTCATCTTGTAACATGAACAAATAGCACAAGAAGACTCATTTCGTAGTGGAGGGTCACATATGTTTTAGATACAGAAAAGATTGAGGTGCACTGTGTTACAAAATGCGTGGCGAGTTGTGCTGTTAATTTTTTTTCCATTTTTTTTTTTTTTTTTTTTTTGGAGAGCTTATAGCATTTGCTTATGACATTACCAAAGAGGACTTGGAGTAGACAATCCGATCAGATTAGCAGCTCTGCTTTGAATGCTGCTCTTATGCTTTAGGATATACATGTAACATATTCTCACAAATTGTTGTTAGACTGGCAGAGTAGATCAGTTTTGTGTGAGAGTGTGTTACATCGTTTTGTTGGTTAAAAAGCCTTTGTTGTATCCAACAGTTCAGTGAGTAGTTTTCAGTCCCCTCAGTGTGTCGTCCTGAATAGGTAACAGTGTAAGTGAACTCTCACACCCTGGACGTTACTTGTGTTCAAGTACTGATGTACATGTACAAGCACACAGAGATTTGTTACACAAGTTTTCGCTGGCCTTTTTTTTTTTTTTTTTTTTTTTGCATGATTACTGGTACCGTTTACCAGCCAGTGAACTCGGTTCTTGATGTACATTTCGCATTTGTTTTTAAGTATTTGGTGCATAGTTTTCAAAATACAACTCTTTGACAGTGAGTGCAAGTATTGTTGTAAAAGCCCTGCTGGCTGTGTCGTGTAGGCGAATGTCTGTTGCACTGAAGTTTCCCCCAAGGCTGTGTTTCTGAAGAACGACTCCTCCCCCCCCCCCCTTCTTTTTCGATTTTTTTTTATTTTCTTTCTTTTTTTAATCTGTACGAATTTCGCCCTGTGGTCAACTCGTTAAGTGTGTCGTGTGACTGTTTTTAATGTGTGTGTCAAGTAAAACCGTCGTTGAGGTTTGGCAGTCTTGCATGCTAGCATTGGAATTTATTTTTAATATATAAATACAGTACTACTGTGTATGTAATGTATTTTTGGGAGGTCTTGTTGTAGGCTCAGAACTACTAGCGTCATACCATGGGAGAAGTGCTGTTGTAATGTGAAAGTTGTGATTTTTCTATGGATTTTATCCTTATCACTACACTGTATTACGATCGTTTTCTGCGCATTGTTGTTGTTGACATTGTACATTGTGCGTATCTTGTAACCCTTACAGTACACCTGTGGTACTGTGTGTATGTCCAATACTTATAGACGAGTAGGTGTAGTTTGTGTCATAAAGGATTTTTTTTTTTCTTTCTTTCTCGGAACACTAATTCACGAAACCTAAAAATGATGATCATAATAATCCGTGTAGCGTTGTTTCCTTCTTAACGTTGTGCTTGCCGCCTGTTCCACTTCACGGCCGTTCTTCTCAGATACGCTTGCTGTCCTGTTTGCGAGAATCGGAGTCGCTCATGCTGTCTTTGATCATTTTGAATTTATCTCAGGTTTGCAGTGTTAAAAGTGAAATGTAGTGTAATGTACTGTGAACATTGGTCCCTGATGTACAGAGTTTGTCCGTGTACGTATTTTGAAACTGAAACTGTGAACGCAAGGCCGTTATATTTAAGACCTGCGCTGTATGGCATATTTCAAAGTCAAAGAGACGGTAGTACTCTTTGACATGGACGTAGAAGTGTTACGCACATAATTTTTTTACCACCCGGAACATAACATCATGGCAAGGAAAATCACATGCTTGGACAATATTCTTCACAAGCTTTTTGCGTAGGATTTTTTTTATGGTTCATTAAAGTGTATAGGATTTTGTACTTCTTTGATTTTGTACATCTTTTAAATTGTTTTGTTGTTCTACTGGTTGATTTTAATCAAGCTTTTTTTTTTAAGCGAATTTTTTTTGCTTGTGTTGTGATCTTATCTTGCGTTTACTTTGCATCACATTTTACATATGGAAGTCATGTAGTGTTCTGTTCAAGAGTAAATTGGGTGTGAGTTTTGTCATCCTGAAAGGGGGGGAAAATAATTTAAAAACTACATGTAGTTACTTTGAAAATGCAGAGCACTAGGGCGGTTTCAATCTCTTTGATAGGGCACAAGATGCTGTTAATCTCTGTGTGTGTGTGTGTGTGTGTGTGTGTGTGTGTGTCGCTTAGACCTTGGCGGTTGGACGATTTACATACATATTGGTGCGATGAGATCATGTACTTTCATCCCGTAATAACTTAACCTCTTCTCCGTATATTTACACTGTCTTGAGTGTGTTAGGTGGGAAACGCGTCTTTTGTGGTCCGCACGCGTTGTCTCCTTCGATTACATTTTGCAAGAACCTCTCTCTCTCTCTCTCTCTCTTCTCTGTCTCTCTCTCATTCACACACATACTCGCTCATATGTTTTACGTTTTTTATTTTTTTGTTAGTTGATACACTTAGAACATTTTCGGTACCTGTTTTGACAGCAAATCAGCATTGATCACTTTGCGAATGTGCGTCCACCAGTGTTTTGTTACAAAATTTACAAGTTTTGCATAATAGACTTACATGTATAGCTTTTTTTCTCATATTGTGTATCTAGAGGTAGCGTTTTCGACCCTGTGTGTTTTTGTATGATTATGTGTTGAAATTGTACTCTGTACAAACTTTTGAAGAAGAAATAAGTATATCATATTAATGTACCATTGTTTTTTGTTTGATTGTTGGAGAACTCTGTATGAATCAGTTCATAGTGTGTGCATGTGTGTGTGTGTGTGTGTGAGAGAGAGAGAGAGAGAGATTCAGTTCAATTCAGGTCACTTTATTCATTTCTTGGGTAAATTACTGGTGATTGGGTGGGTGTATAGTAATTGAACACTAAGAGAATATTGAACTAATACACATTTATCACACCACATGTCGGAATATGATCTGTATACATCCACATTGTTGTGCTAATCACTAAAAGAGATCCATGTAAATTTGATAACTCTATACCACAAACACACACACACACACTGAAAATATCTTTAGACACTGACTACCCTCCCCCCCCCCCCCCCCCCCCCCCCCCCACACACACACACAGACGCACATGCACACACATACTCACACATGCAGGTGTATCTGAGGGTTGCAAAATTTTCCAGAAGGGAAAAACAAAAGCCAAAGGAATGAATGAATGCAGTTTGCATTTGTGCCTTTTTAGCTAGTTTCACATGATTGATCAAGCAGATAGTCTGTTTATACAGTCAGCATACGCGCGCACACACAAACATAGGGGCCGTATATGCAGTAAAATGGGTAAAACTTCACTGCAGCATGGCTGGAATGCATGACTATATTTGGATTACAACACCGGGGAAACTCTACTTTAAAAACGAGTGGTTGTGTGTGTGTGTGTGTGTGTGTGTGTGCGTGTGTGTGTGTGTGTGTGTGTGTGTGCGTGTGTGTGTGTGTGTGTGTGTGTGTGTGTGTGTTTCAACAGACTGAGTTATGTTACGGCAGGATTGTCGTAGCATACATGATTTCAGTCCCTCCTCCTGTCGCCGGGCGATCTGCAGGGCGTTAGCTACGTGTCTGATATTTGCACTGCCGCAGTTGTGCATGTAATAACATCCGATGTTTGCTGCTGAGCATGCGTAACAGATTGCGCCGGCGCTTGTGCATACATGTATTACATGTACCGTAAACGTCATACATGCGCGAATTACGCAGACTGAGCTGCCTTGGCGTGCCAGTGACAAGATACATGGGGCTGAGACGGCGATCATGTTCGACTGTACGTGTTTCCCTGCGGTCGAGCAAGTAAATGCCGCAGACTTGGAGTTTATTAAGATGACGTTTCTTTTGTTTTAGTATTGACTTTGTTTTGTGTGTGTGTGTGCGCGCACATGCACGCACACACACACACACACACACCGTGGCACACACACACACCACACACACACACACACACACGGCACGCGCGCGACTTTCAAATGACTGACAGCCCCCTCCCCCCCAAAAAAAAACAAACAAACAAACAAAACAAACAAACAAACAAACCTGAAACAAAAACAAACAACAGCAACAAAAACGTCAGTACACTGACACAACACATACGCACACATGTAGACTGACAGAGTTTTCATGCCGAAACTGAGATAATGCTCGATCGGTCACCACTTCTTCAAGTGAGAGGAGTATAATTATAATTATCGTCACACTGAAACTGCGTCGATAGCTCTATCCCACAATTAGATAAGTCGCACGGTTTCGCCCAAAACTGACCCTGCCGATACACTGATTGCTGTCCGATATCTCACGCCGCTCCTAGTCGTATCCGGCATTGCACTGGCCCACTGAGCCAACCAACCAATGGTCATCCACTGAGAGAGAAACCGTAAACAGCGCCCTATCCGCCTGTGAATGACTATGGTTTTGTCAGACTATCGGTCAGTGATAAGCTGCTCGGCGGAGCTGTTTCCCGCCAGTCATTGTTGACGGTAAAACAGACCCCCCCCCCCCCCCCAACAACGGTGAAAACACTGAAAGCAGTGAACATATACACGCTAGAATTTTCTAGAAGCAGTTTCTCTTCCGCGTCCGCAGTCAGACTGATTCCGGCAAAATCGTGTGTTCTTCCCGGTGTAACAGGCCGGAGTATACCCCTGGCTACTTTATACCCTCGGGTACAAAGTAGCCTAGGCCGGTTCAACCCCCTGGGTATAGATCAGCCCGGCCAGGCCGGATTCAGAGTACACCTCGGGGTATAGTCTGGGCTAGGCCAGTTTATACGGGGGGATAGTCTGGGCTAGGCCAGTTTATCATTAGTACGGGGGGATAGTCTGGGCTAGGCCAGTTTATACGGGGGGATAGTCTGGGCTAGGCCCGTTTATACGGGCGGGATAGCCTGGGCTAGGCCAGTTTATACGGGGGTATAGTCTGCCGGGCTAGCCGGCCAGTTTATACGGGAATATACTCCAGGCGGGGTATAATCTGGATTGCTACACCGGCCCTGATTCAGTGGTAAGTGGTGAGTTGTCGGCCCCGCCGGCCAAACCGGTTTAAACACTCAATACGCTCGATCGTGTCAGGCATCAGTATCGGCAACAACCGTGACGTTGGGGAGAACATTCCACCTGACCGAATCAGTGCGCAGAACCTGTGCTTCAAAAACAGTTACTTGTTCAGTTCAAGATATAATACTGACTGGACCGACGCGGGCCGGGCCGCAAACACTCGCGGCGCGGTAATTTTGCCCTAAGTGGGCTAGATTTTGAAGCCGGTGTCGTAGAATATTTCGAAACCAGGATAAATCGGAGGCGGGTGGGTGGGTGTTTGGGAGTTTAACGTCCTTTTCCACCACATAAGCAGGATAAATCGGAACCGGTTCCCCAAAATCCTAGGATATTTCGGAACCATTCGCACCTGGCAGACAAAATTCTTGTGGGCTAATGACCTTCTAGACGGTTCCGAAATATCCTGGTGGTTTCCAAATATCCTGTCACTAGAGTCAGGATAAATCGGAATCATAGTGGTTCCGAAAAATCCTGCCACCACTGAGGGCCAGGATAAATCGGAATGGTTCCCATTCGTCCGGTTCCGAAATATCCTGTGACACCGGCCCGGCCGGCAGGGCGCTGGCCGGCTAGACTGGTCGTAGTCATAATGATAAATTCGAGAAAAGCACCGTTCAGTTTGGTTTTTGTTTGTTTGTCTGTTTCATTTCTAGAATCTGCTTCTCAGTGTCAGTGTGCACGATCATACATACATGCTGAATTCATGATCACTGAGTCAGGGGACCAGGAAGTGAACAGCCGACCTCCCGGCCCTCCAAGCCCCCCCACCCCCCCCCCCCCCCTCCCCCTCGGCCGTTTGGCAGTGGTAAGTTTTCGGCCCCACCTATACCAGTCAAGAGTTTAGCCCAAAACTGAAACTGATCACGTGTTCAATGGCGGTGCACAGCGCGGCGGTGCTGGACGCCGGGTGCAGCATGCAATCTCCGTCCTCGGGTTTGAGAAACTTGTTCGGGCTGGAGCAAGAGCTGTTCCATGCAATTCAACGAGCTGGGTACAGTAAATCACGCAGCACGTGACAACTGTGAAAACAGTAGCACAGAACTGATTAGAACGGATATACTAGTGCAGCGTGGATTTTTCTAGAAGCAATTTCTCTGCTCACATTCATTATGTTGAAAGCCGTGGCCGGAGTGTGTGTGTGTGTGTGTGTGTGTGTGTGTGACGGTGTGTGCCTATTTGTGTGAGGCAGTGTGTGTGTGTGTGTGTGTGTGTGTGTGTGTGCGTGTGTGTGTGCCTATTTGTGTGAGGCAGCGTGTGTGTGTGTGTGTGCGTGTGTGTGTGCCTATTTGTGTCAGTGAGGCAGCGTGTGTGTGTGTGTGTGTGTGTGTGTGTGTTTTGACTCTTTCGACCAGCGCGAAGTTGCGCGGCCGCCAGACAATTGCCCATACATCTGCGTGTTTAGAATTCACTGACTGGCGCGATACTCGCCGCACTAAATTTGATCCAACTTCCTGGATTCTAATATACACCGACCCACCGGCGGGGCAGCTGTCAAAGAAACCCTGCACGCTTGCTTTCCATAACAATCAACAAAGTTGACCTGAGAACATCCAAGGCCGGTCAGCATACCAATGGCTGGTATTTTGAGGGCAAACCCGGCGTTATGTAAGCCGGGATAAAAGATCCGCTTCACACCTTCTTTTCATTTTTAATCCGGCGTTCTAGCGTAAGTTAAGTCAGTATGGCTTTATTACCTTTTAAAGCCTCAATACGTATGGCAGGCATACAGACGCGTGTGGAGAACTTTCCATCGAATGGCAGTTCACACAAATCTGCTTGCCTCACTCGTGTCC